>AVPN01000166.1:75226-89367 GCA_000695325.1 Pleurobrachia bachei | reverse complement strand
TAAACTTTCTTACTTTGTAACCGTCAACATAATACATACTAGCATCCTAATCACTAAACATGTTCACTGTTCAGTAAATGATTTATCTATGACGGAAATATTTATCATGATGAGGACCGTCTACGAACTGATTGTTCCAGATTTTGTGTAAAATGATCAATGAATCGAGAAAATTCCAGCTTTTTTCGGAGAGTTAAAACTTTCAGTGAGGATGAAATAGTGGCTGCTTGTCGGGCAGGAGACTGTGAGAAACTTTTATCAGCCCGAGGGAAGTTTGAACCAGACAAGTTTCTTGGGGAGGCTGCGTCAGCAGGTCAGATAGGGGTTTTAGATTACCTGATAACAGAGGGTGCTCGCGACTTTTCCCAGGCCATCGAGTTTGCAGTTCAGAGTGGGGAGTGTGAGGTGGCCTCATTTCTCATTCTTTGTTCGCACTGTTATACACATGTTGACTCAAATGCTGTACAGAATTTTGTACATCGTGGGGGCGAAATACACCAGTCTGTTGATTCTGATGGACTGTCTGAGTTTGTTTTTCTTCCAAAGTTTAACTTGCCCATCTTGATATCACTTGTTGAAGAGGGCAGAGGGACAGCCGGAACTGATGGAGACGTTGATGACTGCCTTTGGTTTCTTCTCATCACTCGTCAGTATAACCATCAAATGGTGTGGCAGAACCTCGGTCTAACTTACATATCTGAACGATGGCAGTTTGAAACCATGGCGAACTCACTAACCGATCTCGATCTCTCTAAGAATCAGATAGGTCCTAGTTTGCCCTCATGTCTATCTAAATTGGTGAACTTGAGTCACCTTGATTGCAGTGATAACAAGTTAACTGATTTACCTTTTGTGAAAATCTGATTTGGTTCACCCAATTAGCTACAATCAGCATATCCGTCTTGGCCCACACGCGTGACGTCATATTTCACTAAATCGCTCATAACTTAAAAACTAAGCATTTTAGACCATATGTTGCTTCATAAGTTGTATATAAACATGGCCGTTCCGGAGCGGATCCTTTTGTGAAAATCTGATTTGGTTCACCCAATTAGCTACAATCAGCATATCCGTCTTGGCCCACACGCGTGACGTCATATTTCACTAAATCGCTCATAACTTAAAAACTAAGCATTTTAGACCATATGTTGCTTCATAAGTTGTATATAAACATGGCCGTTCCGGAGCGGATCCTTTTGTGAAAATCTGATTTGGTTCACCCAATTAGCTACAATCAGCATATCCGTCTTGGCCCACACGCGTGACGTCATATTTCACTAAATCGCTCATAACTTAAAAACTAAGCATTTTAGACCATATGTTGCTTCATAAGTTGTATATAAACATGGCCGTTCCGGAGCGGATCCTTTTGTGAAAATCTGATTTGGTTCACCCAATTAGCTACAATCAGCATATCCGTCTTGGCCCACACGCGTGACGTCATATTTCACTAAATCGCTCATAACTTAAAAACTAAGCATTTTAGACCATATGTTGCTTCATAAGTTGTATATAAACATGGCCGTTCCGGAGCGGATCCTTTTGTGAAAATCTGATTTGGTTCACCCAATTAGCTACAATCAGCATATCCGTCTTGGCCCACACGCGTGACGTCATATTTCACTAAATCGCTCATAACTTAAAAACTAAGCATTTTAGACCATATGTTGCTTCATAAGTTGTATATAAACATGGCCGTTCCGGAGCGGATCCTTTTGTGAAAATCTGATTTGGTTCACCCAATTAGCTACAATCAGCATATCCGTCTTGGCCCACACGCGTGACGTCATATTTCACTAAATCGCTCATAACTTAAAAACTAAGCATTTTAGACCATATGTTGCTTCATAAGTTGTATATAAACATGGCCGTTCCGGAGCGGATCCTTTTGTGAAAATCTGATTTGGTTCACCCAATTAGCTACAATCAGCATATCCGTCTTGGCCCACACGCGTGACGTCATATTTCACTAAATCGCTCATAACTTAAAAACTAAGCATTTTAGACCATATGTTGCTTCATAAGTTGTATATAAACATGGCCGTTCCGGAGCGGATCCTTTTGTGAAAATCTGATTTGGTTCACCCAATTAGCTACAATCAGCATATCCGTCTTGGCCCACACGCGTGACGTCATATTTCACTAAATCGCTCATAACTTAAAAACTAAGCATTTTAGACCATATGTTGCTTCATAAGTCGTATATAAACATGGCCATTCCGGACCGGATAGCGTTCGAGATAAACGCCAAAACTTCCCGGAAGTTACCTAATTGGTGAATTTCACTCGCGCAACAGGTAAAATCATAATTAATTATCGGCGACCCCTTAATTACATCCGATTGACTTCAAACTTCGTACTATTTCATTTCAAGTCAAACCTTACCACCAAAAAATTATTTGGAGTGATTCGATCAATTTGAAAAAATTTGTTTGTCACACCCTACCCTCTGGCCTTCAGTAGGGAAAAAAAGAGACTTACACAGAAGACGGGATAATAAATGCATTCCAAAAATACTTAATAAGTTCTGAGGGAAATTTTACACAAATGCTAGGAATATCAGGCGGTAGAGAATTCCATTTAATGTGCTGTAGAAAAGGGAATCTTTAAAAACATATATTCTAGGGTGCACATCACACACTACATACTAATATGTCACGTCTTTGTTTACTTGTTGTCTTGTGCTTGGTCGGTCATTGTCAACAGTTTAGTCCAAAGGATGAAGAAAAGATAGAAAATGTAGTGGGAGAACTTTGCATAAAACCTAATGAAACATTTTCAATGTTGACTCATGAAACAGTAGGGCAGGGAAACACAGCATTATGAATACATAATTTTTACCTCCCCAGTACCCCGATTTCGCATAAAAATTTCTCTAAACTTTCTTACTTTGTAACCGTCAACATAATACATACTAGCATCCTAAACACTAAACATGTTCAGTAAATGATTTATCTACGAGGGAAATATTTATCATGATGGGGACCTTCTACGAACTGATTGTTCCAGATTTTGTGTAAAATGATCAATGAATCGAGAAAATTCCAGTTTTTTTCGGAGAGTTAAAACTTTCAGTGAGGATGAAATCGTGGCTGCTTGTCGGGCAGGAGACTGTGAGAAACTTTTATCAGCCCGAGGAAAGTTTGAACCAGACAAGTTTCTTGGGGAGGCTGCGTCAGCAGGTCAGATAGGGGTTTTAGATTACCTGATAACAGAGGGTGCTCGCGACTTTTCCCAGGCCATCGAGTTTGCAGTTCAGAGTGGGGAGTGTGAGGTGGCCTCATTTCTCATTCTTTGTTCGCACTGTTATACACATGTTGACTCAAATGCTGTACAGAATTTTGTACATCGTGGGGGCGAAATACACCAGTCTGTTGATTCTGATGGACTGTCTGAGTTTGTTTTTCTTCCAAAGTTTAACTTGCCCATCTTGATATCACTTGTTGAAGAAGGCAGAGGGACAGCCGGAACTGATGGAGACGTTGATGACTGCCTGTGGTTTCTTCTCATCACTCGTCAGTATAATCATCAAATGGTGTGGCAGAACCTCGGCCTAACTTACATATCTGAACGATGGCAGTTTGAAACCATGGCGAAAACACTAACCGATCTCGATCTCTCTAAGAATCGGATAGGTCCTAGTTTGCCCTCATGTCTATCTAAATTAGTGAACTTGAGTCACCTTGATTGCAGTGATAACAAGTTAACTGATTTACCGTTGTTTATCTTCGAGATGACGCTTCACTCGCTCAACTATTCTTGTAATTTGGTCGATAGAATTCCTCACTGTTGCCCGCAGACTCTCAGAACCCTCAACTTAAACAGTAACAGAATCAGCTCTCTTCCTACATTCTTTGCACAGACTCGTCTACAAACACTGCAACTATCAGACAATCCCATCACAACGTTTCCTTCAGTTCTCTGTTCAATAACCTCCCTACAGAAGCTAGAGCTTGAAGGCTGTAAGTTTTCAAATGTTCCAGATGAGTTAAGTAGATTGGAAGACTTACAGTATCTTACCCTTCCTAAAATCATGCGTCCAGCAAGCGCTACTCGGGCACTACCAAATCCCTCGCCACTTTTACATCATCTAAAGGAAAAATTGTTTGATCTAAAACCTCTTTATGAGATGAAATTGGTGGTCGTCGGGAAGGCGGGTTCTGGTAAAAGTACTTTGATTAGAAGATTGGGCAAAGATATCACCCGGAAACGAAACATCTCAACTGTTGGAACACATGTGACAAAACTAAAAATGCCCATACGAGACAATTCTATTAGGTTACCAGGGACAGTCAGTCGTACTGTGACTTTTCATGTATGGGACTTGGGAGGTGTAGGTGCTCACAACCAGTGTCTTCTCACACCTGCCTCTTTGTTGAACCAGACAAGTTTCTTGGGGAGGCTGCGTCAGCAGGTCAGATAGGGGTTTTAGATTACCTGATAACAGAGGGTGCTCGCGACTTTTCCCAGGCCATCGAGTTTGCAGTTCAGAGTGGGGAGTGTGAGGTGGCCTCATTTCTCATTCTTTGTTCGCACTGTACACATGTTGACTCAAATGCTGTACAGAATTTTGTACATCGTGGGGGCGAAATACACCAGTCTGTTGATTCTGATGGACTGTCTGAGTTTGTTTTTCTTCCAAAGTTTAACTTGCCCATCTTGATATCACTTGTTGAAGAGGGCAGAGGGACAGCCGGAACTGATGGAGACGTTGATGACTGCCTTTGGTTTCTTCTCATCACTCGTCAGTATAACCATCAAATGGTGTGGCAGAACCTCGGTCTAACTTACATATCTGAACGATGGCAGTTTGAAACCATGGCGAACTCACTAACCGATCTCGATCTCTCTAAGAATCAGATAGGTCCTAGTTTGCCCTCATGTCTATCTAAATTGGTGAACTTGAGTCACCTTGATTGCAGTGATAACAAGTTAACTGATTTACCGTTGTTTATCTTCGAGATGACGCTTCACTCGCTCAACTATTCTTGTAATTTGGTCGATAGAATTCCTCACTGTTGCCCGCAGACTCTCAGAACCCTCAACTTAAACAGTAACAGAATCAGCTCTCTTCCTACATTCTTTGCACAGACTCGTCTACAAACACTGCAACTATCAGACAATCCCATCACAACGTTTCCTTCAGTTCTCTGTTCAATAACCTCCCTACAGAAGCTAGAGCTTGAAGGCTGTAAGTTTTCAAATGTTCCAGATGAGTTAAGTAGATTGGAAGACTTACAGTATCTTACCCTTCCTAAAATCATGCGTCCAGCAAGCGCTACTCGGGCACTACCAAATCCCTCGCCACTTTTACATCATCTAAAGGAAAAATTGTTTGATCTAAAACCTCTTTATGAGATGAAATTGGTGGTCGTCGGGAAGGCGGGTTCTGGTAAAAGTACTTTGATTAGAAGATTGGGCAAAGATATCACCCGGAAACGAAACATCTCAACTGTTGGAACACATGTGACAAAACTAAAAATGCCCATACGAGACAATTCTATTAGGTTACCAGGGACAGTCAGTCGTACTGTGACTTTTCATGTATGGGACTTGGGAGGTGTAGGTGCTCACAACCAGTGTCTTCTCACACCTGCCTCTTTGTTTGTCATTGTGTTTTCCTTGATAGAGGATTCGGTGGTGGAGTTGAGGGAGTGGCTTGGCAACATTTCCATCAGAGCACCCAACAGTTCGGCAATCATCGTGGGAACACACAAAGACAAGCTGCCCTCTACGCAGGCAGTTGAAGAAAAACTAAATAGGGTGCTTGATCTCATTCATTGTTGGGGATTCGGCGGGAACGTGAGTGAAACAGTAAACGTGAAACTCATTTCGAGTGTTAGTAACGAGCCGGAACATTTTAAGACAGTGGATATTTTGTCAGCTGAGTTAGTGAGAGTCGCCGGGACAATCGAGTGCAAAGTCGAGGGAAATAAGACTGTCAAAGCTCTAGGAAAACTGATCCCGAATAGCTATTTTGAGCTCATAAGGAAGATTGTTATCCAGAAATCGTATTTTGATTCTTTGCACAAAGTTCCTGTTATCACCCAAACTGAGCTTTGGGATATAGTTAAGGAGGATTCTCTGCTTCAAGACATAGAGACAAACAACCAGTTAGCCGGAGCAGTGGATATTATGAAAAATCTTGGCATCCTTGTACATTTTAACGAACCATCTCTACAGTTCCTATACTTTCTGGATCCCTGCTGGTTATGCAACATGATGGAAATTGTAGTGAAACTGCATGAGGGTTATCCCCACTTAGCTTCATCTGGTGGGATATTGGATCAGGGGGCAATAAGGCACGTCCTAAAAGGAAACACTGTACTCCCTGATGAGCTGTTTCCTCAGTATCTGAAGATTCTCAACAGATTTGAAATAGCACTGAAAATCAATAAAGAGAAGCTGTTAGTGCCATCCCTGCTCCCTCATGTGTTGCCTTTTGCAGTACCTGGGGAAAAGCGTTACTTCGAGCGACAAATAACCTTTAGTTCTTTACCTTCGGGACTAATGTATCGGCTTCTTGTGGCTGCTATTAAACACATCTTCTCCGTTGCACATTTACTACAGGACGTACCCGCGGAAGAAAGTGACCAGACTACGGATAAGAGTGACCGGACTATGAGTATTTCGGAAGTATCTCTGCAGTCACTGCTAGGAATTGCGGGAAAAATGAATCTCGAACTTCCGGTGGGGCATGAATCATCCGAATTTACAGAGATTCTAAAATTTCTGAAGATCTGGAGTCGCGGTTTATCTTTCTGCCACCCATCTCTTCATCTTTTCATCATTCCGTTAGAGGTTGGGTATAGGGAGGGTTTTGATATTGTTGTCTCCAATAATTCCATGGGATCCGCTGCTTTGTGCCATCTAGTTGACAATGTCTCCACTCTACTTGATGACTGGTATCTAGCACGTTTTTCACGGGACGTGGATAGTGATAACCGGGTGCAGCAACACGTGCCCTGTCCCAGCTGCCATCGCCATACCTTCCCATATGAAGAGTGTGTGGCTGCCCTTGGTATCACTGACCATATCCTCTGTCCTGAGGAAAATAATCTAAAGATACCCCTGTCTGATATTGTACCTGACATCTTTCTTAGCGATCTGGATGATCTGTACCTCGCAGGGGACTTACTGTTCTCTGAGTCTCCTGATTCACTTCTGGGCAAGGGCACATTTGGTTGTGTGTATCTCGGAGAGCATATGGGAGTTAAAGTGGCTATTAAAACATTCAACAGCATTCCTGGCTATCCCGAGGGAGCGTATTTAGATTTAAGAAGGGAGGTTAGTATTCTAAAAAAGATGAGTAACCCCTGTCTAGTGAAAATGATAGCTGTTAAACTGCGTCCGCGACCCTGTATGGCCATTGAATATGCTCCTGGTGGGGACCTTGCTGACAAAATAAAACCTGACGTAGTTCTCCCACGAGTACTCCTTTACAAAATGATCCACCAAACATCGTGTGCATTGGCCTACCTCCATCGACACCAGGTTATCTACAGGGATTTGAAGCCCTCCAACATTCTGATTTTCAGTATGGATGTTCGTGTTTCACCAAACGTCAAATTGTCAGACTATGGTATTGCAGGAGAAGGGATGGGAGCTAAGGGTTTTCATGGTACTCCTGGATACCAAGCACCCGAAATGCTACTCTACTTTGGCACGGAAGAGTACACTACTGCCGTTGATGTTTACTCATTTGCATTTCTCATCTACGAAGTTATGTGTAGGAGCTATCCATACAGTGGCCAGCACAGAGTTGATATTTCGCAACAAGTAATAGCAAGCCAGAGACCTCATCATTACAGAACAGTTCCTGTTTGCAGAATGGGGCTTTGGAACCTAAAGAAAGAAATGGAAAGATGTTGGGCTCAAGATCCGGAATTAAGGCCCACCATGATTGATATTTGTAAGAGAGTGTCTCATCCTGGGTTTCTCATGCATATGGGTTATACGGTTCTTTCTGGTTTACCCCCTACAGCATCATACTACTTGCCTTCCTCTAGTGAACTCATTATTCTTTCTGACACGGTTACTACTATTAACCAGGCACTGGAGGTAACTATCCTGCCCGATACACTTGAGAGATATGAGAGTTGCCTTGGTGTTGTGTTACACCGTGATCTCCTTATTGCACTTGTGTCCACAAACTACTGCCGGTCCTTACTGAAGTTCCATACTGTACCAGAGTTGTCCCTGTTCGGCATTGAGGAGACACAAGTAACAGCAATTGCTGCATCAACAGATTTCCTTTTAGTTGGTGGTCAAAAAGGTTCGATAAAAAAGATTTTGGCGGATGATCTTATTGAAGTTGTTCTTGGTAAGACAATACTGGATACAGACCGGGACATTTTGCAGATTCTAGTGGAGGAGCGAACGAGTGAAACAGAAACTGTTGTTGTTGCACATAACAGTCTTATTGGCTCCAACACCACAAAAATATTCCCAGTAGTCCAGCTGATAGCACTAACTGATGTTGAAATATTTATATTAACGTCTGCTTTTCAGCAAATATCAAAGTTTCAATTCGGTATCCCCTCACCAGGACGCATGCTCTGTGTATCGATCCAGTCGAAGGTTTTTATTACACAATATGGGCAGAAGTATGTAGATGTGTTCGATTTGGTAAAACAAAAGAGGTGTTCAAAGAGGTTGGAAGTGGCAGCCTGCAGTGCATTGGATACGACTAGCCGAACTCTTTGGGTTGGAACACAATTCGGTTCAATTTATATTTTCTCTTCGAAAAGACCCTTTAATCTCATCACAAGAATCAGACCATGTTCCGGGGAAATCTTTACCATCCTTCCTTTTTATCCCACATGGAAGCTCGAAAGCTTATCAGTTCACACCATGGTCTTTGTTTCCGGTAAAGGGAAGTTTGCTGACTTTGCACGGAGCAATTCTGATCTTCCACAAAACTCTAGGGGTGATTTGGGAGATGGCATTTTTGCGTTTATTTTTGAAGAACCATCCACAGGGGTGCTTGAAGAGTTTGAATCTCTATCGAAAGAGAACGGGCTTCTTTAGAGCACAATATTCATTACGTTAAACTTGCTTTTATACAATTTTAATTTAATTTTTATAGTTATACCAAATTTAACTGAAGTTTCTTGGGCTAAAGGTGGTCTTATGTAATATGATTTGGAGTACTTTTTTCACCTAAAAGTTCAATTTAAAGGTGCCAAAAGTCTGCAGTTCAAATGATATACGGCAACCTATCGCCCGACTTATTTTAGTTAGATTTGGTATGGCAATAAGTCTTGTTCTCATTTCCCCTCGACTCCTGGGTAAATGTCGAAAGCATTATAAACTTGAGGTCGCTTCAGCCCTCTTTAAACGCCATATAATTGCCATTGCAATTGACGTAGTAACTAAGTGGTCTGGCTGTGCTATTAAAATTCACTCCAAAATATTCCTAAACTTCCGGGGCTCGGTAAATCGGGATCCGACTGTATTGATATCAATTATAGATAGTAGATTTAATTACATTGACCCTTTCAAATTGTTCCAGTTACAAGAATCTTGTAAGATTTTCAAAATTTTAGGTGTAAAAATAACTGTTTTTTGGTTATATGGCTTTAGCCACAAGGTTTAAAGACTTTTCACTGGTGCCATCTTGTAGGCAATGACCAAGTTATGGGGTCTATGCCGGACTTTTAAGCTTTATCTTCATTCTTCAACCGTTTAGCCGCTATTTGGCTTTAAAGATGCTAAAATGGACAAAAATGAGCAAAAAACGCTCTAACTACCCTTTTCTGCCCATTTCAGCACCAAATAAGGGTGCCTTCCCCTAAAAAATTGAGACTGAAACCTATTTTTTGCGTTTCTGACATTACTTTTGGCCAACTTTGCTCTTGACAGCGCAGTGATTACTTGAAAAGTTTGTAGTGGTTTTCACGTGACAAATATGCCTTTCTTTTATCTTTTTGGTTTTATATTGTACTTATAACTAACTGACAATGCTGGTAATATTGGGTCAATTCTTTGAATCTTTATTTCTCATGTATTCTATAACTAATCTCCACCTATTTTCCCTTTCTAGCACAATCAAAACTATGGCCACAGCTATGTCCGGAGGCGCACCCCCCATGCCTTACAGTCTATTCCTTGGATTCGTCCACCGCAATATCCCTCCACATGGTTTTCCAATAACCGAAATGCATGTCACTGGTGCGTTCTGGGGGCTAGCTGCTTTGTGGACAGCTACTGACTTCTATGGATCGTCTCTCCTGGTAACAGTCCTCTCCCTGGTTTACCCTGCCTGGATGAGCTACCGAGCAGAGCTTACTGGCAAGTACCCTGTCCAATGGATCGCCTACTGGATCATCTTTGCCGCTGTCTACATGTTTGAATTCCTTCAATTCCTGGTTGAATACATTCCCATCTACCAAACCTTCAAACTGGCTTTCTTCCTCTGGTGCATGTATCCATGTGCCAATAACGGCTCCGTTCTCGTCTACAACAATGCTTTGAAGCCTGCTCTTGCAGCTCTGGACCAGTGGATTGGTTCCATGAAAAAGAAGCAGAGTGTGGAGTTCCCCAAGGACGATTAAAAAGTCAATAAGATCACATGTGTGTGTGTGTGTGCGTGTGTTTCAAAACACTGTGCAGGGCTTGTTTTGGTAGTGCTCAGGTGATTTTGTGACATGTTGTCTTTAACTTCCTAGCTTCTGAAACACTTGTAGTTCTTAGGCATCTTTAGTAGTGAACTGCACTAGTACAGGGTGTTTCCATCACATTTTGTGGTGTGAAGACATGAGAAGGAAGACAATGATGTTGTTACATTATTGCCTCATAGACGGTCGTGATTAAATGTGTGTTTTTCAGATTTCTTCCCCTCTCCCACTTCCCCTTTTCTTCATGTTTTATCTGTGTACAAATATTTATTGGAAAAATAGAGATATCCCCCGATCCGATTTCTATAACATACTCCTCAAGTTTACCTCTATCGTCTTGCTGTAGAAAGATTTTTGTATCTGGAACCTCTATTTCTAATGAGGGATTTTGATTTCTCTTGTGTGCGATATTACTATAATAATATGTACTTTATAAGAGCTACTTTACATTTAATCTTTGTGAATTCATGCGTCTTTTTAAAGGTGTTTTAAGAATGCAATTAAAGTTCTACTGTATTTAGTAGAAAGCTGAAAGATGGCGGTGCGCCAAATGACTGTTGGGGAAATGTGCATGGGATTAAAGAGCATTAACATGAGTGTCATTGTGCTGCAAGTAGGTAAGTCAGTGAGAGGTGCTGGAGACTTGCTCGGATTTTAAGGAAAATTGATTAGGAAATGAATAATGTGGACCGTTAAATGTGTGTTACCAGTATTATTAGGAACCTAGAAAGTAGGAAAAGCGCTTTGCACGTGGTTTTATGCGGCAGGAATTGTTTTGGGTGGTGAGCCTCGTATGTAGTGTCCTCTGAATGTGAAAGGATATCAATTACTGTAAATCAGATATTTTTGTGACCATTAATTTTCCAGCCAAAAAATAGGAGCGAAAATGAAAATCTCACGAAAATTAATGGTTTTACAGTATTGTAAATGACGACATATTAATCTTTGGATCCCTGCACGACAATTATAATGATGGCTCTCTCGTACCGCTATATGGTCGCTGATCAATAACCTATCGTACATGTGTGTGGGTGTTGTGTATGAAGTGAGCGTGCCAGGGAATACGTCGCATTGTCAGGTACATGAAATAAGAGCTATGCATACTTTTCAGATCCACCCACTGCATTGAAAGGAGGGCAGAAAGTGAGCAATTGCAGGGTTTCCGACCATACAGGATCAGTTGACCTCTCACTGTGGAGTCCAATGTGTGAAGTTGTTCAGGTAAACTAGATATACAGGGAGAAGGGAGAGTGTGAAGTTGTTCAGGTAAACTAGATGCAAGGAGAAGGGAGAGTGTGAAGTTGTTCAGGTAAACTAGATGCAGGGAGAATGGAGAGTGTGAAGTTGTTCAGGTAAACTAGATGCAGGGAGAATGGAGAGTGTGAAGTTGTTTAGGTAAACTAGATGCAGGGAGAAGGGATCAGAGTTCATACTGACGTACGGCCTACTATGTATTATAAGTAGTATAGTTATTATATGTCAGATATTGCCTAGAAAAAAAGATATTGCCTAGTGTTTTGTAGATCCCCCGCCCTGACCGCTGTAACAAAACATACAATCGATTTGCAATGCAATTATGATCTGACAGAAAAATATCATATATATCTTGATGCGTCTTTTCAGGAGTCAGACATTTTGCAGCTTACAAATTGCTACACGGGAGTTTATAACAACAGTCTTGTCATTTATGTGGGCAACTATGGAACTGTCGCTAAGATTGGAGAGTAAGTGCAGTTCAATTTGCTGTTTTATTGCTAACCTGAAAAATTGTCATAAATACCCGCCTGTTTTTCTTATGGCTACCCCCACATGATTGGGTTTCAAATTGGTTTTTTGATCGAGTTCTTATATTATTATTTGCACATGATCCACGATGATCCATTTAGGTTCAATATGGTTCGTCCAAAATATATTTGCAGAATTAATTTTCGCGGATTTCCCAGCCAAAACATAGGAGCGAAAATTAAAATCTCACGAAAATTAATGGTTTTACAGTATTGTGAATTAAATCACGACATATTAATCTTTGGATCCCTGCACGACAATTATAATGATGGCTCTCTCGTACCGCTATATGGTCGCTGATCAATAATCGTACATGTGTGTGGGTGTTGTGTATGAAGTGAGCGTGACAGGGAATACGACGCATTGTTAGGAACATGAAATAAGAGCTATGTATACTTTTCAGATCCACCCACTGCATTGAAAGGAGGGCAGAAAGTGAGCAATTGCAGGGTTTCCGACCATACAGGATCAGTTGACCTCTCACTGTGGAGTCCAATGTGTGAAGTTGTTCAGGTAAACTAGATATACAGGGAGATGGGAGAGTGTGAAATTGTTCAGGTAAACTAGATGCAGGGAGATGGGAGAGTGTGAATTTGTTCAGGTAAACTAGATCATGCAGGGAGAAGGGAGAGTGTGAAGTTGTTCAGGTAAACTAGATACAGGGAGAAGGGAGAGTGTGAAGTTGCTCAGGTAAACTAGATACAGGGAGATGGGAGAGTGTGAAGTTGTTCAGGTAAACTAGATACAGGGAGAAGGGATAGTGTGAAGTTGTTCAGGTAAACTAGATGCAGGGAGAAGGGAGAGTGTGAAGTTGTTCAGGTAAACTAGATACAGGGAGAAGGGAGAGTGTGAAGTTGCTCAGGTAAACTAGATGCAGGGAGAAGGGAGAGTGTGAAATTGTTCAGGTAAACTAGATGCAGGGAGAAGGGAGAGTGTGAAGTTGTTCAGGTAAACTAGATGCAGGGAGAAGGGAGAGTGCGAAGTTGTTCAGGTAAACTAGATGCAGGGAGAAGGGAGAGTGTGAATTTGTTCAGGTAAACTAGATCATGCAAGGAGAAGGGAGAGTGTGAAGTTGCTCAGGTAAACTAGATGCAGGGAGAAGGGATCAGAGTTCATACTGACGTACGGCCTACTATAAATAGTATAGTTATTATATGTCAGGTATTGCCTAGTGTTTTGTAGATCCCCCGCCCTGACCTCTGTAACAAAACATATAATCGATTTGCAATGCAATTATGATCTGTCAGAAAAAATATCACATATATCTTGATGCGTCTTTTCAGGAGTCAGACATTTTGCAGCTTACAAATTGCTACACGGGAGTTTATAACAACAGTCTTGTCATTTATGTGGGCAACTATGGAACTGTCGCTAAGATTGGAGAGTAAGTGCAGTTCAATTTGCTGTTTTATTGCTAACCTGAAAAATTGTCATAAATACCCGCCTGTTTTTCTTATGGCTACCCCATTTGGTTTCAAATTGGTTCTTTGATCGAGTTCTTTTATTATTATTTGCACATGATCCACGATGATCCATTTAGGTTCAATATGGTGTACAGAGAACTTCCTAACATGAGCTTGAAGTTACCAGAACTGAAGGAGCAGGCCCCTCCAAACATACGACCCCGTTCGAACAACAACCGGTCAGTATCCTGAATATCTCTTTCTCTTTCTCCCTCTCCCTCTCCCTCTCACTCTCACTCTCTCTCTCTCTCTCTCTCTCTCTCTCTCGCTCTCT
>AVPN01000166.1:61171-73117 GCA_000695325.1 Pleurobrachia bachei | reverse complement strand
TGATCTGACGACCTAATTCATCATACGGGAGACTGTTTTTAAGTGTTCTCTAAGTCGTGTTTTAAAGTGTGTTGTGCCACATGACTGTTAAAGTTTGCAACTTACTGAACACATACCAAGCCATTATCTCTTCAGACTATATTGTATTACTGAACATAATACATAATATAATTTTGTACGTGGTTTTTATCACCGCTTAATAAAACATTTTATCTCCCCTCGTGTCCCCCTCTCTATCTCCCTATTTATCTCCCTCTCTCTCTATTTATCTCGGTGCGTCATTCATTAGCAGCCCGGTACTCACACTACCACTCCATAACGTAGCGGTGGGATGAGTGGCAAGGAAATACCCGAGTTCCTACTGGAGAATGATGAGATAGATCGGATGATCGAAGAAAGGGCGGGTGCCTTCAACCTTACCGGCACCAACATCAGAAACATTCTTTATGTAAGTCCCTACTCCTACTGCCCCTTTTCCTAATAGTCCACAAATTTGAGCCAAATCTTTGTACAGGAAGCATTGAGATATACACACACACACAGCTAGTCACACTGTGTGTATAACACATGTACTTCCTTTCAGCACGTAGTGTTGGGTGTTGGTGGTGCTCGACAACTCTGGGACGAAGACTACTCTGTTGCACCTGCTATACAGTTACCAGAACCTAAAACAAGGGCCGCAAAACAGCGGTTAAATCAAACCGGTGGTGGAACGACTGCCCCTATTCTTGCACTGGTAAGAACACCTCTTAGCCACACATCAATGAGGCCGCAACACCCTATTACTTTCAGCCGGAGCTCAAGTCCGATGACGAGGAAGATGATGACCAAGATTATACTCCACATGATACCGAATCGAGTGACGATAGGTTAGAAACTAAAACTAATCCTAACTACAGCTAACTCTCTTATCCACATAGTGACCGAGATACCGAGGCGCCCCAGTCTGTTAAGAGTACCCAAGAACACGCTTCTTTGAGGATGAGAATCTCTGAGTGTGACAGTGATGGTCCACCATCGAATAGCGTGAGTGCAGTAGCGCGCGAAGTGCATCTATTGGTGAAAGTTAATCTTAACAGCGCTCGTCCCACAGATCGGCCTGGCCAAGCGGACCCGATCTTTGTTCAGTCTACGTGACCGGGAACTACCGGAACTGGAGCAGCATCTCCCGGAGGAGGTTGGCAATATCCCGGAGGATGACGACTCCCTGTGGGGTGATTGGAAGGTAAGTGTCATGTGGAGAGGGTGGTAACAAGGGTTGTATAACATCGACTTCTTTAGGATTGCCCCTGTGTCTCTTGCGGTTGTCCAATTTAGCTGATCTTGGTCACATTGTAAAGCTAATCAATTGCCAAAGATAATTGCTTGAATTCTGGACCGAAAAATCATTTTTCCTGGAATGAATGACAATGTTCATTCCGATCAAAAAAATGAATTTTGAGCTAGAGCTCTGAAATTTCTGTCAGGATCAAGATAGATATAGTAGAGCAACCCTGCAAAGTTACAGCACTCCACCATATCGGGAACTATGGTGGTTTAGGGGGGACATTTTTTTTGCCGCAGACGGTATGTTTTTTGGGACTCCAATAGCATGCTTGTTACGATGTACTGTTCAACATAAATATCTAAAACCTAGGTTTTTAGGCCCTTTAATAGTTTGATATGGATTGCCTCCATTACCTTCCTTCTCACTGGTTGGTCAAGCCCAGTTTCCAGTATATTGAATTCTAGATTAGGAGGTTCTCCGTCATGAATAGTTGAATAGTGTGTTGCGAGAGCTTCATTAGGATAGGTATTGGGCGATATTGCTGCCAATCTATGTTCTTTGAATCTCTCACGACACGGTCGTGCTGTCTCTCCTACATAAATCTGTTTACATAATTTACACTCAATTTTATATACAACGCCTTTAACTGTACAATCTAGGGTAGGGTGGTTCATGAGGGGGCATATGAGGCAGTTAGTGAGGTGGCAATGGGGCCTATCATGTGGTCGTGATTTACAGAACAAGTTCCGTAACTTGGTTCCTGGGGTGAATACAGTGCGAATAGGGAGGTTGTGAGAGGTGATGAATGATACACAGTTTAAGGCGTTGTATATAAAATTGAGTGCAAATTATGTAAACAGATTTATGTAGGAGAGACAGCACGACCGTGTCGTGAGAGATTCAAAGAACATAGATTGGCAGCAATATCGCCCAATACCTATCCTAATGAAGCTCTCGCAACACACTATTCAACTATTCATGACGGAGAACCTCCTAATCTAGAATTCAATATACTGGAAACTGGGCTTGACCAACCAGTGAGAAGGAAGGTGATGGAGGCAATCCATATCAAACTATTAATGCCTACTATTAACAAGAAAGAGGAAGGTGACACGATTGAACAGTTTATTATCTAGTCAGTACTTGTTTAGTTTCCTAGTTTTTGCGTGTGTGTATATTTTGTATAGATCATATTTCGTGTATTTTCGTCTATTTTACTAATATGTGACCGAATTCATTTTATAGATTATCCTGATGATGCCGTTGAACGGCGAAACGTCGTGCAATTTCCTGAAATAAAATCTACGAGTCTCAATTCGTCCATATTTAACACATCAACTTATTCAATTTCTCTTCCTTGATATATCTTTTATGAGGAAGCTTAGTTTTCTCCTTCCGGCTGTACGAAATAAGTAGACGGGGTTTTATTGCGTTCTTCTACAATAAAATCCCGTCTACTCATTTAGTACAGCCGGAAGGAGAAAACTAAACTTCCTCGTTGATATGCGGCTAATAAACAATCAACTGAGCTGAATTCTCTATCTTTTATCGTTATTAATTATATAATTGTAGGTTCACGGATGCCCCTGAAGCACCTCCTGAGGTATTTGAAGTCTTCGTTGACAGCGGTCCTCTGTTTAAGCCCGAGGCTATGAAAGTTTTTGAAGAGCAGATGAGGATGCATTTACAGCTTCTCGTGCAGCACTGTATTCTAGCTAAGGGATGGCCCGAATTGGAGAGTACTACTGGGAAACAAGCACTCAGCTTAATTGTGAGTTTAAAAGATTATTTTGAATTGTTTTTGCTGGAAGATAGTAATTTTATAATATTTATTTTTGTAGAAGGAACTGGGGGATAACCAAAAGCAGTGGAACTGCCCGTCAAATAAATTGGACGAGAAAAACGGGTTGTTTAACCCTTACAAGAATCTAGACATAAGCACGGCTTTGGCACTGAGTGCGGGAGAGAAAGTTACCAAGGATGTCATGCCCCTCAAGTCACTTCCTCGAACAGTTCTCCGAGGTAAGAATTTATCAGTGCAGAGCTTACAGAAATGTTTATTTCCACCATGTGTTTTCTAAAGGGGAACAAATACCCAGAGCGTCCACCTGAATTGAGATTTTCACGGAAAAATAAGTTCCCTAAAATCTTCGAAACTCAAATCGATTTCCGAATCGAACCAAACCATTAAAAAACCACACCGAACTGAACAAAGTTAATCTGAAATTTTGATCATTTCCCGGTGTTATAAAGGACAGGAGAAATGTGAAAAACGGCCGTTTTGGGAACTAAATTTCAAGTTTATATTTCCACTTTTAGGATGCTCAGATAGGCCCAGTTTGTCGCACGCTCCGATTTGTGGAAGTTGGGTTTCCGGGCCATGCCACGGCACGAAAACCCACGGCACTAGAGTATGTAATTTGTAACGTGTAGTGTCCTCGCATTAGTGGTGATAGGTGCTGGAATTTAGTCTCTATTTCATCTGTATGAAAGGTGAGGTAACGAAGTGACGACACACACTTTGTTACCTCACCTCACCTACGCAATGGCCAAGTTGGGGGGGCTCCCTAGACTCATTTGAGGCACCATTCTTAAAATGAATAATTTTTCAGAGATAAAGTATCTAAGGTATCTACAACCCCTTCCGCCGGACAAATATTTGTTGATGAATAACCAGCCTTTCTTTCATTTCTTCTACCATATTCGTCCCGCTGTTGATTTCTCACTGAAGAAGATGGGAAGGAGATGCTTCACCGAAACAGAGGACAACCTCTTAGCCCATGGCCTGGATACCTTTCAGCATCTGGACGATCAGAGGACGGTCTACAATCTGATACACGAGCACTTTCTACCTACGAGATCAGCAAAACAAATAATGAACCGGGTCAAGAACAATACCTCAAAGGGAGCCCCTCGAAATGTCGTTAAGCATTGGAAAGAAACAAGGCAGATAAAATACGACACTAATCTAGCCGTAGTTAAAGTGATGAAGGCATTATCTGTAACTGATCCATGCAGTTCGTATCAGCCCATTGCTTTGAAGCTTCACAATCTCGACTGGCTGATGGCGCTCAGAGAACAAAAACGGAAGTTGAAGAGAGAACTGTCTACCTACAAAATGAAGTGCTCTAAAGCTGAGATATTGAAAGTTACCGAACTATCAACTGAAGACCCCTCCCATAGTCATGAGATGTCTTTTTTGATAAAAGCAAAAATGGTTTTAAAAAATCTGTAAGGTTGGATAAAATTACATAAGTTTGAGGAACGCCTCATGCTACTGCAGAAGGATTTTGATTGTGGTGAAGTGATACAGGAAATGCTACGTGCTTTGAAAGACTATCCTGAGCTCACATTTGAGTTCCTCTCTATATTCTCACCGCTCCCCGATCTTCCCCTGAATCAACTACAGGAGACCCTCAACCACGTGAAATCAAGGCTACTGCTACGAAATTTGGAGCAGCACTTCAAGCAAAGTAGGTAACCAACCCTGTATGAGAACCCTATACTATAAACAGTTTAGAGAGATCATAATTTCCACCACCCCTCAGCACCTATGAGAACCCTATATTAACAGTTTAGAAAGATCACAATTTCCACCACCCCTCAGCACCTATGAGAACCCTATATTAATAGTTTAGAGAGATCACAATTTCCACCACCCCTCAGCACCTATGCAGTACCGAAAAGTTCTTAAGATGATTCTCGGTGCAGACATGACACGGCCAGATGCAACACGCGATGCACTTTTGTCGTTGCTTCGGGGAAAATCCGACCTTTGTCACCAGGTAGTTATTATTATCAACCTCTTGATTTACAGTATTTGTGGATAAGTTCCCCCTGGTTTAGCATTTAGCATGTAGAATAAAACCCCTTTTTTGCCGTGCATCTCGACATACCGTGCCTTTGTTCTTCCCCGAACGAATCTGTCAAGTCGAGGCTGCCTGTATTGTATTCGGCGCCTAGGATCCAACCCGAAAATAACTCAGTCGCAACCAGTGATACTTTCTAGGTGGCAGATTTTTTTGACCGTCTTATGGTGCGACCAGAGGCTCACGAGTTTGAGTTTATTGATATGACATCATCAGAAGCCCTTCCCACTGATGGGTTTGAAGAAGTATCTTTCCTAGATAAAGCGGTGGGTTTGCTAATAATTATTATGCCAAAAGTTATTTACGATTATTTGGATTATATTTAGGTTTTGGTTCAATGTATCCATATTATACAAAGTATTCCTTAGTTTTGTCTCTACTCCTGCTACTCCTACTATATCCTAAGGGCAGTTTTGACTTTTGCTTGCTTAGGCTAAAACACACCATTTTCCCGCACGGTATTTTTTGTTCCAAGAGGTGAACCACTTCTCACCCAATTTTTTGGTGGTTCCAGGAACCTATTGGAGTGCCCTACAAGTGGAATCACATTTAGATCAATATATCTCCGGTTCTTTGAGAGAATTGAAATTTGGAGGTTAGAAAAAACTTCCTAACCTCCAATTTTCAAATTTTTACCTCATTAGGAACCGGAGATATAATGCGTGTTTGAATTAAAGTCAAAAAGATCCCTAGTGGAAGCCCTTACGGTATTTCCCACGCCCGTGGGAAATTTTTGACCGTGGGAAAGTGTTCGAACCGTGGGAAAAGAGAGATAACTAATTAGTTATTGTATGTATATCTTTTTATTTCCCACGGTTTGGACACTTTCCCACGGTTAATAATTTCCCACGGGCGTGGAAAATACCGTAAGGACCTCCACTACCCCCTGTCCCTTTCCGATTATGTATACTTATAGGAAAATGTATAGGAAATTGACTTCAATTGATTTTTGCTTCCCAATGTTTAACCTCCCCCATTGTCCAAAACAGCCCCAGTCGGTACAGAAACATAATGAGATGGTCCGAAAAATAAACGAGTTCCACGATGGCAAGCGAAAGGAAGAGAAAGAACGGGCTGAAAAGGAAGAAGAAGAGAGAAGAAAGAAGAAAATTGAATCAGGACGATTCAGATGGACCCTGGACCCATGGCCCAAATCCATTTAGGTCGACCCTGCTGGGTACCGGATTTAGGTAAATCCAGCTGGGACTTGTACCGGATTTAGGTAAATCCAGCTGGAACTTGTACCGGGTTTAGGTAAATCCAGCTGGGACTTGTACCGGGTTTAGGTAAATCTAGCTGGGACTTGTACCGGGTTTAGGTAAATCCAGCTGGGAATTGTACCGGGGTTTAGGTAAATCCAGCTGGGACTTGTACCGGGTTTAGGTAAATCGAGCTGGGACTGGAAACGGGTTTAGGTAAGTCTACCTGGGACTTGTACCGGGTTTAGGTAAATCCAGCTGGGAATTGTACCGGGTTTAGGTAAATCTAGCTGGGACTGGAAACGGGTTTAGGTAAATCCAGCTGGGACTTGATGGCCCAAATCCATTTAGGTGCTGGGACTTGTACCGGGTTTAGGTAAATTCAGCTGGGAATTGTACCGGGTTTAGAGCTGGGACTATAATACTGGGTATCGGTAAGCCTAGCTGGACGCAAAGTACCGGGCAACCGGGGATGAAATTCCGGCCACTATAAAAGCGTCCAGGCCTGTCCCCAATTTACCAGGAGGATTATCTCCCCCTCCTTCTCTAAAGTAGGAAATTATACCGAGGTAACGCGTCGACTTCCCCCAGTGAGCCAAGTTACAAAACTTTTAAAAACTTTTACAAAATGGGTCCTTCCAGGAATGTATGCGAACAACGTTGTCGAATGTGGCGATAAGACGCTTTTGTGGACCCGAGATGAAGACAGGGCTATCCTGAAAGCTTGCCGAAAGAAGGGACCTCGCACAAAAGTATAGTTTTTGGAACATTTTCGCAAACTTCTTTTTTGCCTTTCAGTCCATTTCATTGATCGTAACACATGCATCAGTATATGCATTGAAATAAACGTCGAAGTGGCTGTTGATTTTAGTGGCGCTGTCACCTCTCTACAACTCAGCCCGCTACGCGGGCTTCGTTTTGGCGTGCTACGCGTGCGAGTTGTAAGGGTGACTGCGTCTGCGAAATTCCATAGTAACTTGAGTGTAGCTAATTGTGACACCACCCTCTCCTAGAACCCGGCTTAGGGTGGCTGCACCCTAGAGCCCGCATTTAGAATGAACATGTTAAATAGTATAGTTGATATCGTGAATAGATGAGGCACGTGCCGGCACAGGTATAAATATTGTTTTCTCCTCTCAGATAAAAGATAGGTATGAAGAACTAATACGGCTGATGAAGAAAGCTGACTGTGCTGCCAAACAGGCAGCGTATAGAGAAAAGGTAAAACAGCAAGCAGCAGCAGCAGCGGACTCTTCTCATCACCCTGCCAAAAGATCTAGAGTAGATCCTCCTAAAAGAGATCACCATAAATCAGGACCTTCCAAGTCTTAGACATTTCCACCCCATTTCTTTACTGGCATTAGACTTCGAGGATTTAACTTTTGTAAATAGTGATTGTATAAATTAAAAATTAACTTTTATGTATTGGTTACAGTTGCTATCGAACAAACAAGAAAGGACGGTGCCGGGAGATACTATGTGCACATTAAACTACATAAAACCTCCATTATTTACTATTATAGGTACCATGTGTTTCGGGGGAAGTGTTTTATTCTCCGAATATTTCTTCCTTATTCTCTACGTGGTGACGGCCCCCGCTCTAACCCTGAGTTCAGGTTCAAATCTACTCGTCCACCTCTATATAATCTATACAGGATACACCTTTCTTGGAGTTGCACTCTCCTCCGTTTCACCATTTCTCCGTGAGGTAACGTTATTGTTACGATTCTAATTCCCACGTGTGTATCCAGTTGGGCAACATTTTTAATGATCACCCTGCATGTTTTCAGGTGATACAGGTGTGTTTGTGTGGTATGATGCTGATGTGCTACCCTATAAATGTCCTACCTGAGTCTATACTCACCGTCCTGTCATCTCTCCTCCTTGTGGTGGCACCTCTTCTCTGCATTCTCGAGGCACCCCAACTGGTCATCATCATAACTAACACGTCCAAGTATGTTCAGTGAACATTGTTCACCCTGGTTTAGAAACCGACTAATTTAAAGCCCCTGTACAACTGTCAGAGCATTGGCCTGGCCCATTCTCGCGCACGAAAACTGTGGTCAGAGCATTGGTCTGACAGTTGCATAAACTAATTAACTTTCATTGTACCCATTTCTAATTCCAAATTCCTTAGGTTTTTGGTGTCTACGATGGAAGTTAGAGACGTGGAAGATGATTGGCTGATGATTAACTTCGTTAAGGGTCTAATACTCTCTATTTCTGGGCTGTCTATTGGACTATCCATCTACCTAAATTCTCTCCTTGAGTTGTCGCCAGTTTTAAAACTCTTCCTTCTCTTCCTGTCCGTTATGTTTATAATATTCAATATCTATAATGAGGAGGGGATCATCTCTGACAGCTGTTCCATTGTCGCCCTCTCTTACATTCTCCTCACACTGATCTGCACCCCGGTTAACCGAAATATACCTCCCATGAAACTACCATGGGTCACAGACCAAGCGCAAACAATGTTAGGGGCTATGCTAAGGATACCTCAATTTATCTCCTTCAGTGTGAGTTCTGCAGTCCCATTTGCCAAAGAGCTCCTATCTCCACTTCCCCTGGCAATACTCGTGGTACGGGTGATATGTGTGGCTGCTTACTCGGACAAGCTTCTCTCAGATGATAGCTGGCTGCGTGGGATGGGAAAGTTTCTCGTCGTGACACTCTATACCTCATACGTGCTGGGGGCAACAAATCAAACAGATTGGATGGAGCCATTTAACACTGGATGTAGGATCCTGGAAATCATTCTCTTGCCCGTTCTCTACATGCTTATGTTATTGGCCGATTACACACTTGAACAAGAAGGCTATACCTGAATTCTGAGATTAGTTACTGTTAGTGCTAGTTTATATTTCAAAATGCCGTGTATGTTGATTTGCCGGTAAAAGTGTGTGTGTGTGTGTGTGTGTGTGTGTGTGTGTGTGTGTGTGTGTGTGTGTGTGTGTGTGTGTGTGTGTGTGTGTGTGTGTGTGTGTGTGTGTGTGTGTGTGTGTGTGTGTGTGTGTGTGTGTGTGTGTGTGTGTGTGTGTGTGTGTGTGTGTGTGTGTGTGTGTGTGTGTGTGTGTGTGTGTGTGTGTGTGTGTGTGTGTGTGTGTGTGTGTGTGTGTGTGTGTGTGTGTGTGTGTGTGTGTGTGTGTGTGTGTGTGTGTGTGTGTGTGTGTGTGTGTGTGTGTGTGTGTGTGTGTGTGTGTGTGTGTGTGTGTGTGTGTGTGTGTGTGTGTGTGTGTGTGTGTGTGTGTGTGTGTGTGTGTGTGTGTGTGTGTGTGTGTGTGTGTGTGTGTGTGTGTGTGTGTGTGTGTGTGTGTGTGTGTGTGTGTGTGTGTGTGTGTGTGTGTGTGTGTGTGTGTGTGTGTGTGTGTGTGTGTGTGTGTGTGTGTGTGTGTGTGTGTGTGTGTGTGTGTGTGTGTGTGTGTGTGTGTGTGTGTGTGTGTGTGTGTGTGTGTGTGTGTGTGTGTGTGTGTGTGTGTGTGTGTGTGTGTGTGTGTGTGTGTGTGTGTGTGTGTGTGTGTGTGTGTGTGTGTGTGTGTGTGTGTGTGTGTGTGTGTGTGTGTGTGTGTGTGTGTGTGTGTGTAAATTGGTCAAGAAATGGCTGAGTTATGGACAAAAACGTGGTATTGCACGTACGTTTTCTCAGGAGATGGGTCAACCTTTACCGCTTACCGACGACCCATGGTATGGCCTACAACCTCATACAGTGAGGGTGCCCATTTTTCGATATTTTGTCCATTAATAATAACACTGTTTTTGTTTTTGAAAAACTATGAAGATGCTGGAATTCGGCTACAACTTATGCTGCATTCTCGGACCATGTTCCTCGAACAATCTGCGCGGCTTTCAGGTTTAGGTCGACCCAAACCCGGGCGTGAATGCTAACAACAGTGAAGTTACATGCGATATACTACATGGCGCGCCATGTAACTTCACTGTTGTTAGCATTCACGCCCGGGTTTGGGTCGACCTAAACCTGAAAGCCGCGCAGATTGTTCGAGGAACATGGTCCGAGAATGCAGCATAAATTGTAGCCGAATTCCAGCATCTTCATAGTTTTTCAAAAACAAAAACAGTGTTATTATTAATGGACAAAATATCGAAAAATGGGCACTCTCACTGTATGAGGTTGTAGGCCATACCATGGGTCGTCTGGAGCTCTACGACGAAACTTTTCGCTCTCACGTTACGAATGGTCCATGCGGTATGGAGAATTTTCCACACCTGTAATACAAGTTGTATTGTAGTAGGGTCGGCTGTGGAAAGTTGGGTCTGGAATTTTGAATTTGACCAGCTGATATGCTTAGGGACTCTATAGAGCTCTATAAAAAGTCCAAAGCGCCATCCCGCAGGTCTCTACCACCCCCGGTTCACTAATTATTCACAGTTATGTGATTTATGACAACATCGGCCAATTAGCACCAAAAATACCAGTTCCTGGTCACTTAGAGTTAGAGCTTAGATGTTGATACCAGCTGATAGAGGACCACAATATTAGTGGGCATACAAAATTTCAGGTCGATCGGAATTTTGGTCGCTCTCACTTTCTCTTTCTCTCTCACTCTCTCTCTCTCTCTTTCTCTTTCTCTCTCTCTCTCTTTAAGTGACCAGGAACTGGTATTTTTGGTGCTAATTGGCCGATGTTGTCATAAATCACATAACTGTGAATAATTAGTGAACCGGGGGTGGTAGTACCGGGGGTGGTAGAGACCTGCGGGATGGCGCTTTGGACTTTTTATAGAGCTCTATAGAGTCCCTAAGCATATCAGCTGGTCTTGAAATTCAAAATTCCAGACCCAACTTACCACAGCCGACACTACTATTGAGAGGGATGTCTTCGAACGCTATCCAAAACCTCGCTTTAGGTCCGTGGTGTAACTGTAAACCACGTGAAGCCCCGGATAGCACCTCGTGTACATATACGACGTGTGTAGTCAACCAATCAGGGGATCGAAACCGGACACGTGATAGGATTTCCATTATATGGTTTTCACGGGCGTCAATTACCAGTGCACATCCCAAGTAAAAGGAACATTCCTTTCCAAAGTCAAACATATGCCGCTTGTACAACTCGCCCAACTATCCCTGCAGCTGATAGCTTTATGTCAATCAACTCACATAAATATGAAGAAGAGGAAGATAAAACGGGCTCGATTTTTTCCAAGTCAACAACAAATGTAGGTAGCTGTTTTATATATGTACAGTCGGAGTTCGGACACTGGGATGCTCGGGGGAAAGGGTTTTGCCCGGTAAACCGGGGTACCCGCCACCCGGTATATCGGGGTCAAATACCGTTAATTTCCTTGAATTGTTCCTACTTTATTTTATAAAAATTCTTCCCGTGCGGAGCACGGAAAGCAGTGTCAAGCGACTCAAATACTCCCCCGCTCAGTCCATCTAATCATTTATTTTATATTTAGAGCTCCGGATCCTGCAGTTTTTGCCACGAGGAAATTGTAATTGAAAGAGTGGAAATAGCTATTCCTTTTCATGCGGACAGAGAACATTTGAAGCTGAGTTATGATAATTCTGGGGTCGGTAAATTCCATAAATCGTGTTGGAAAATCGTCAGACAGGTACAGCTACAGGGGGGGGGGGGAAGGAGGCACATACA
>AVPN01000166.1:48889-59656 GCA_000695325.1 Pleurobrachia bachei | reverse complement strand
GGGGGGAAGGAGGCACATACACAAAAACACTGCCACTTTTTCATTTTGTCAAAATGAAAAAGTGGCAGCGTGAGTAGAACCTCGCTCCTAATAAAATGCTGCAATAAAATGCTACAATGGACCACATATCCAACTAGACTGATACAGGAGATATACCGAATCGTCATCTCGTCACCTTTAAGTAGAAAGGGTATATCTTATCTCTGAAAACATAGTTTTGACTTTGAGTGTGTATTTTGATGTAAAACCCCGTTTTTGAAGTTGGTCATCCGACATAATTGTCACAGCTCGACGAGAAATTCGACGAGAAATAGCAAAACGACCGGACCGGGCAGAACCGGACCGGACACCGGGATAAGTCACCGGGATTACAGTGATTTACTGTGGATTTATCCATTTTATATAACAGTTCACACAATTAAGAAAAACTATGAATGTGTAGTGGAACACAAGGATTGTTTCTATGTATTCCGAATTATTTACACAAATAAGGTGATCAACGAGACAAACTTAATCCAACCTGGCCTGAATACTGTTGAGAAATCCCGCTCGAATCTTGGTTAAAAATCGGCGTCCGGTCACCGAGATCACGGTCGGTTACTGATCTCAAGATATACCATTTCTACTTGAAGGTGACGATCTCCTAATAGTAATAGCGTTTATTTCACATATAATTGGTCTTTACCATAGGCGGTAGAGAGACCGAATCACCCTCCCCATATTACAGTGATTCGTGTCATTGTAATTGTATCTTAAACTAGACCATTATAGTATAGGCGATAAAGAGACCGAGATAGCGAGAGAGTGAGAACTGAGATATTGAAAAATCAGAGTCATGGACATTGGACAATGAACGGAATATAATGGTATCACGCGTACCATGCTATCCCCTAATAAAAATCGGTTATCAAATTTGTTTATTCACAGATGCTGACTAGAAGGGCTGGAAGTTGTAAAGAGGGAGCCTTTTCTCGAACAGAAAAGTTATACTTGAAAGACGCATGTGATACTGCTGAGTTTCACGACTCTTTGGTAGGTTATGGAGCTAATTGTAGAATTACAGAGCAACTTACAAAAAGAACGGGTATATTTGCTAATGTAATTGGTTTCTTGTTTTATTATAAAGTTAACCCCCTTAGGACAGTGTCTGGGATAAAGGAAAGGAGGTGGCCGAGTTAATACGACTTTCCAAGCATGTGGTGGTTTTTACAGGTGCAGGAATATCAACTGCTGCTGGTATTGGAGATTACCGAGGGAAATCTGGCAAGTGGACTACAGATGACATGAAATCAAGCATGCCAGGTACACTGTACCATTATATAGCAAGTCCTTGTTTGCATACCAACACCCCTCATACCAAACAGGTATGGGGGTACTGTGAATATGGAGTATTTTTGTAAGGTTTATTGACCTTCATACTCTTACAGCTACTAGTCTGGTCAATATAGGAATTTTTAGGGAAATGAGAGTTAACAAAGCGATTCCTCTTGCATCAAGCCCTAATATAATAGGTCCCCAGAAACACCAAAAGTTTTTCCTAAGTGATCATATGTGGAGAACATGGTTTTTTGGGCCATGCCCTTTTTACATTATACAGTCAAACCTTGATTTACCTTTACTCAACAAGATTTACCGCCTACCGGGCTCTTCGATCGGGGGCATTACCTAAATCATGGTATACGGTATCTAGATATTGATCCGTCTGGTAAATCGACGTTCCGACCAGACCAGACCAACTTACAAAAAGAACTCGGGTATATTAGTTAAATGGTAAATTACCCCAGACGGCTTTTTGAAGTTGCAACTAGTTTTCACCCCTGGGTGGCGCACGATGTTTTATTTGCGAGTCGGAAACTTGTTTTGGAAGTATTTTGGCTCTCATGCCTTTGTTACTTGACAGATTTCGTCGATCAAAAGTTTTACGGACCCAAAAAATTAAGCTCTTTCCAGTGATATATGCGGTTTTATGCTGTAAAGTGAGAGCAAGTGGGGGCTGTCACGCTCAAATACGACGCCGCACGCGAAAAGGGGGTGACAGTTTCAAAAAATCCGACTTCAGAGGAGATGGGCGGGTTATTTTGCCATTTTGCAAAATATATACCCGACTTCTTTTTGTAAGTTGGTCTGTAAATATGATTAAGATTTAAACGCGTTTTTGGATTAACGAAATAAACTAATATTCCAAGCTGAACTAATAAATAATTATGTATCAGTCAAATCTACCTAATATATTTTAACTTAACTAGCGTGTAACATATTATATTAAGCTTCGCATACTGTCCATGTAAATCTTAGTCTCATGCTAACTACGTTGTGGTCTCTCCGCGTCTCGAGACAGCTCTGATCAGAGCTGTTTTTGGGTTGATTGTTGGGTCTTTCTTGCTGCAAATTTGCTGATCCCGCTTTTGAAGCACCCTTGAAGCATATTCTATATATTATATTATATATATTATATTGTATGTAATAAGACTGTTTAAACTAGAGCATACTATAATTAATATCACGGCGGCTAAGTAATTGTTCACAAACCAATTAGTGCTGATAGCACTGAATTGTTTGCTAGTAAAATCACGTATGCTTTCTGATTTTCTTACTGGGTTTATCATTTTGCGGACAATGAAGACCAACATCAAAGTGTAAGGGATGTTCAGAATGATGTAAATGTCAGTTACCATCGCAACCGTTTTAGCTGCTCCCTTTTGTCGCTCATAAGATGTCTTGACCCTCTCGGAACTGTGTAGTTGCCTCAGCGTTAACACACAAGATACGAATATGGGTATTATAGCGCGTACTTAAAGCTAATACATGTTGAACATCAGTTTTGGAAACCAGGCTTTTTCGTCGCGGTCTCTATGTAAACAGTTAGGTGTACATGAAACCCATCCAGGGAAGTAGCGTGCGTGAAGGACTCCTGCCAACTAAAATACCGCACAGATAAGTAAAACCGCCATGTAGATCAAGGCTGGGATAATATATGCTAGACGATGGTGTAGTATTCGAGTCGGGAACTTAAGTACAGACAATATGAATGCGCTTACCATACCAATTTATGGTAATTGTTGAAATGCAGCCTCGCGTCGATTGCTGCGATAAACTTGAGCAGATGAGAAAGTTATCGATGGTTATCAGCATATAATAAAGAATTTCTCTCATTGTTTTTCGTGTCTTTCAGGTGAAGAAATACAGGATGATTGATAGAACACATCCCATATTATTATGTTCTAGCTAGGCAAATCCCATGATGGTGCCATAGCTTCACTCAAACTCGCTGATCATCTGAAACGAATAACAACGTTTAGTTTCACTTCATCAAGCAGTTTTAGGGACCAACTTATAAAAAAAAGAATAAAGTGGGAACTGAAGGAGTAGACGTTGTTACTATATGCTGTCAGAGCATTGGCCTGACCCTATTCTCGGAGCGCGCGAGAAATGTGGTCAGAGCATTGGCCTGACAGACTATATGTGTAACGGTGGACGGACAGACAGACGGACACTTTTAGTTGATTTCTATTTTAGCACGTGCATTCACGAGGGCAGGGAAAAAATTAAACATAGGTACAGGTACATAGGCATTGCACAGGTACATAGTCATAGGTACATAATAGGGTATAAAGTCAGATTTTTTGAAGTTATCGCCCCTAAATGCATGTGTATGTGAAATCTATCGATTTTGACATGCGCTCCACACGTTAATAATATCGCCATATCAATCTCGTTCAGTTTCAGTTAGTTACTTAGTAACTGTATCCCAAAGAAAATAGTGCAGCTGTTCATAAATAACAGTACTTTGCCAAATATAACATCCCTTAGCGTAAGATAGGAGAGCACACCTGTCGATATTCCATGACAACCCACCGCAATGTGCTATTACACCTCTCTCATGATGGATTACTGCTAGATCACATGTCATGCATAATAATATCGGGAATGTCTGAAAATAGTGAGGAGAAACAATATCTAACCACGGTTGCCAATAAATGCCAAAAAAATCAAAACCGTCCTAAATTTTGCGATAAATCGAGCTGAGTTGCCTTTTTCAACAATTCCAATGTCTACAGATTAGCTAGATTGGATGATTAATTTGGAAACAAACTGAGTGAACGAGACAAAGATTGCGCGAGAGAGAAAGAAAGTGTCTTGTGGTGGTCTAAGTGCTTTGTGATGGTCTAAGTTTTCACAGTGCACCATTTCCGGTGGTCTAATTGTGTTAGACCACCGGTTATAGTGCGCTATGAAAACTTAGATCGTCGGTCAAAATTTTCCAATAAACGTTAGAAGCATGTAAAGCAACCTCCCGTACGGTATACCCCTTCCAGGGGACCTTCTTCATGATAACCCCCACTATTTGCACTTGTGAATACGACATTGCACTCATCACGCCACGCGTAAATTATAATTAAGGATACTCACCTAAATTAGTTGTAGTCATGGGACCTGTTTTGGTGAACCCTGTTACCATTGTTTCAGGAGCAATCTTACACTTTCCGCCGCACATTTTCCCCTCCAGGAAGTGAAGTTGGAAGTTTTTGATTCGGCAGAAATAGACTACAGGGTTTAGCGTACTGTTGAGAGCGGGGAAAAGTACCAATATCATGAACATGAGATAGCTATCAAGCCAAGTGTTTCCAAATGCTGCAGTCATAACTTTCTCGTCCCATTGACCCAAGGTATAATCAGTATTAGCCACTAATTTCACTAGTTTCACAAAGATGAATGTTAGTATGACGATGAGGGGAATGTTGAACACTATGTAAAGCAGGGTTACTATAATCACTGTAACACCTGCTTTTCTTTGCCTCTTAGTCGAGCTGTTAATAACTTTGCTGGCGGTACTCGATTTCTTTAGAAACCACAAGGACATTCCAAACGAAATTGAGATGGGAATAAGGGCCATTACTGGAACAGATTGATACACAACCAGAAAGGTGACAGCAACATGAATTTGTTCAGTCGTCATTTTGTCGTCTTGGTCACAGGTTCGATCGTATGGAGAAGGTCCGCACATCATCCACTCCGGGAAATATTTAACATGGACATATGGCGCAAAGATGAGGGCTGTTGACTCAATTAGTACTGTGACGATGAATACTAGGGGGGCAATCAGGGCAATTCTTGGATTGAGATGTCTTCCTGGGTACCACAAGGCGAAAAGTCTTGAGATACTCAACATACCTACCAAGAATATGGAGGACTGTGTAAGAATCCAGAAGACGATAAACATACATTGACACAATCCATAATTGTTTGAGAGCCAGCCTGTTCTGTTTTCTGAGTAAGCCGAGTTGATTACACAAACGTTTTGTAGGCAGACACAGCAATCCACACATGTGATTATCATGTAAAGGTACTTAAAGTACAAAGAAGTTTTGTTTCGAGCTGCCTGGGTCTTAAAATAGAGAAAGCTCAGGATGTTGAACGCTGATCCAAGAAGAAGGGAGAAGAAAAGAACTGTTCCAAAAATCTCATCCAGAACTTTTGACGGAGTCTGGAAGTCAGCTGACATGCTACAATCATTTAATAGCATATCATTATTTATATTAGTATAACTACAAACCGTAGCGATCGTACCGATCGCAAATTTAGGGTTAATTTCATTCCCTGTCCCTGTATTGGTGTACGTAGAAAACGAACAAAACACCACCGAATCTGCAGGAACACACCAAAAATTAAATTGCCAGGTTTGACACAGAATTGTGCCTTTAGGAGCCATTATCAAAACTATAACCACTGAGCTACTGGTAGGCGGACTCTAAAAGTGCTACAGTCTAAGTCTACAGTGGACTCTAATAAGTCATAACTTTCTCGTCCCATTGACCCAAGGTATAATCAGTATTAGCCACTAATTTCACTAGTTTCACAAAGATGAATGTTAGTATGACGATGAGGGGAATGTTGAACACTATGTAAAGCAGGGTTACTATAATCACTGTAACACCTGCTTTTCTTTGCCTCTTAGTCGAGCTGTTAATAACTTTGCTGGCGGTACTCGATTTCTTTAGAAACCACAAGGACATTCCAAACGAAATTGAGATGGGAATAAGGGCCATTACTGGAACAGATTGATACACAACCAGAAAGGTGACAGCAACATGAATTTGTTCAGTCGTCATTTTGTCGTCTTGGTCACAGGTTCGATCGTAAGGAGAAGGTCCGCACATCATCCACTCCGGGAAATATTTAACATGGACATATGGCGCAAAGATGAGGGCTGTTGACTCAATTAGTACTGTGACGATGAATACTAGGGGGGCAATCAGGGCAATTCTTGGATTGAGATGTCTTCCTGGGTACCACAAGGCGAAAAGTCTTGAGATACTCAACATACCTACCAAGAATATGGAGGACTGTGTAAGAATCCAGAAGACGATAAACATACATTGACACAATCCATAATTGTTTGAGAGCCAGCCTGTTCTGTTTTCTGAGTAAGCCGAGTTGATTACACAAACGTTTTGTAGGCAGACACAGCAATCCACACATGTGATTATCATGTAAAGGTACTTAAAGTACAAAGAAGTTTTGTTTCGAGCTGCCTGGGTCTTAAAATAGAGAAAGCTCAGGATGTTGAACGCTGATCCAAGAAGAAGGGAGAAGAAAAGAACTGTTCCAAAAATCTCATCCAGAACTTTTGACGGAGTCTGGAAGTCAGCTGACATGCTACAATCATTTAATAGCATATCATTATTTATATTAGTATAACTACAAACCGTAGCGATCGTACCGATCGCAAATTTAGGGTTAATTTCATTCCCTGTCCCTGTATTGGTGTACGTAGAAAACGAAAAAAACACCACCGAATCTGCAGGAACACACCAAAAATTAAATTGCCAGGTTTGACACAGAATTGTGCCTTTAGGAGCCATTATCAAAACTATAACCACTGAGCTACTGGTAGGCGGACTCTAAAAGTGCTACAGTCTAAGTCTACAGTGGACTCTAATATCTAAATTTAGGTTTAGATAAAGAGTCAAATTAAGTCTAAACTCTAGGAGGACTCTATGTCTAAAAAGTCTAGACAGGGCGGACTCTTTGTCTAAAAAGTCTACACTAGGCCTGTATATGGCGGCGCCATACCCCATTTGATTCTCAAATTGGGGCGCGACAGTGCGCTCATATGGTCGGCGGCGCCAGACAGCACTAGGCGGACTCTTTGTCTAATCTTTTTTCTAAGTATAACTGTAGATAGAGAGAGAGAGTCCGCTATTAGATATAGAGTCCTTTAGCACAAAGTAAAACAAGATATTTGTTTTACTTTGTTATAAGCTCCAGAATCCTGTCGAGCACTTTACTAGCAATCCCTTCAGAACTAAGAGTCCTTTAGCACTAGAGTCCACTTACCTGAGCTACTATACTATTTTTGCTGAGCTACTATATTATTTTTGAAGCTCACTTATAATATATCAGCCGAATAATACTAGAGTGAGTAACGTAAATACGAAAAATATATTTAACAACATAAAGGTGTCATGACGCTGAGTATGAAGACGGCTTATGCAGTTGCTATGCCAACATAGAGAATGACTTGCGACGAAGGAACATAATTGTGCTGTTCATTCAACAGCAGACGGGTTTGACATCTTCCGAATTCTAAAACCGGCCTTATAATTTTTGGAGAGAAGGAGGGGTGTCAAGCAAGTTCATGGTTAAAATATCCTTGCTCCCAGTCCCCCTAAATACGTATGTCGAGTATCGGAGATTGGATATGCCAGGACTTTTATTAAAGTGAGAGTGTACAGAATCAGAATTGGACAAGTTTTTTGGAGGTTGTAGAGATTAGTTCTATGATCATTTTGCCTTTTTGCCGCTCAAAATCGACCCATCCATCACTGAGATATTTTGACGCTGAACACGATGCAAGCATCCATTTCAATCCACAAGACACAGATTTTTCTGTAGAGAAATTTTATAAAAGTTGAAGTATTGAACATGTTACGTCATAACTAATGAACGCGATAGAGTTGAAAATTTTCGATACCGTACCAATGGTCCTGGTGGTACTCCCCGTTCGATTCATCCACTAAGTTTTGTGAGAAAACACGGCGCACCACTCTCACCATACCCCGCACTAATATACATAGCAATGGAGGTTAGAAGTGTTTTATAATTTAGAGATGTCATATATTCTCTGCTTGAGTTATTACACCAGATGTGAGACTAACAAGAGAAAACGAGAAATGAAGCGATAGTAATAAACTCAAAATAGCAAATATTTTAGCCGATGATCTAACACGAAGGTGTTAACTCGAATAATTATTGAGTTATGTTTCATTAGCGATCGTTTGTTGATGCAATGGTCCCCTATCCTCCTCCCACTCCACGTCTAAACCTGCACGTGCAAATATTTCTTCATGATCACTGTTACCAAGCATATGCCTTTTTGAATTACAGTGCTGCTTGTAGTGGGATTACAGTAATGGAAATACGGTAATGAGAAGCACACTTTGCATGACACGCGGCAAAAAGTGTGTGTGTTCAGCGCCCTGATTGGCCACGGTTGCGCATCGTCTTCACTAAAAACGGCCGTGTAACTAGAAAAGTCCGTTGAAGTAGAGCACCCGTTGACCCAAAACCCCACACTCTCCCTCACCCAGGAGTACCCCTTTCACCCGCTGCACCAGCCCGCACGTGCAGCCTTTAATAACCCGTTGTGTAGGGCCTATGGCACCTCCTTGCCAACACCTCCTCTATTTGCACGTGCTAGGATAGGACATCCTCCTCCTCACCACGCCACGTGCACGCATTTCTACTTTATAGAGATGACTAGAAAGCCCATTGAAGTAAAGAATAAGGCGGTTGGTAGTGATAGAGCGCAGGTGATAAACATCAAGGGAATCCCGCTGAATAATATGTAGAATCAGGTGATAAAGATCCAGCCGGTGTTTGCCTAAATTGAGCTCGCTCAATGTGTGTGTATGACGTATGTTTACTAATTACCTCCTGGTGCTCCAACTACTAATGTACTGACTGGTTAGCAACCAAGATGGAGCTTAAAATAGTGGCTGCCTACCCACAGTGCCGACTGCAGTGGAGAAATCCCATAGAGCCAATTGGCAGTGTGGTAGTACGGGTCAGTGCAAGATATACGGAGTGATCGATAGTAAAATTTTTGCTGCTATTTTTGCAAATTTGGTCCGACTAATGTCTCCCAACTTCTAAAACAAACAGTTACACACCGTGTATAGCTAGACTCGGTTGTATCTTCCGTTTCCTGTTTGCTAGACCCCTGAAACTACCGGTAACGCGCATAACGAACCGCCTTAGTCATTGTCCATGGACTATAGTGTATTGGGAGTAATGGCCGAGTGCGACCCCCGGTTACAGGCAATGTTAACAGAGAGTAAAGCTTAGACGGTGTGTGGTGACCCCCAACCTTTTCATCTCGTATTATATCCGAATGAACTTGACATAAGGGGTGCACCCAGGTTGGGAAAAGAATCATGTGTTAGTACAACATAAGGATTATTTCTATCCTGTTTGATAATTACTAGTTAATCCGGGTTCGCCCTACGGCCACGGGCGAATTTGCCGGAAACGGTACCTGGATGAGGAAACACTGACATCACCAGTCGAATAATTCACATAATTTATAGACACATTGAATAAAACAAGCGTAGTATTACTACTACTATACTATTGTATACTTCTTTATTCTATTTAACACACTAAAAGTTCGCAAAACTAAAAAACGAACATGGGGAGATCTGATTCCTCACAGTTTGGAATCTCGTTACAATAAATGTACCGGGTCATCAAAGAATCAGCTGCGTAGCACCAAGGTTTGGCGTTAGTTTTTGGTGAAGGATTTCTACACTTGTTATGATGTCCTATTCCGTAATTTCGAGCATTGGCCTCATTTGGGTGGTAGCTATGCGGGTGAGGCCAGTCGGAGTCCCATCTCTGGCAGGTAAATGTGATATTATTTTTTACTCCAGTACCCTGGTCTCCTCTGAAGGTGGTCCTGGTGATGGAATTATAGCACAATACATCCCAAACACACGCTGGCACGCCACAACTTGACCACCGCCCATTTTCCACCTTACAGACTGGCCCACCTGGTGATTTCTCCCTATTTTGGCAAGGTGTCACGCATCTCTGTCCTTTGCTATCAACCTTTTGGTAGCCTGAGAAGTATTGCCCGTAGCCCTGAGTAGAGGTGTTGACATAACAGAATTTATTGGTTATGATAGGTGCCAGAATCATCTCTCGGGCCTCTACTGCTATTTGTTGACCCTGTTTTAGTGTAAATCGCTCTCCTGGATTGTTGGTGTAGGATACCATCCAGTCACCTGCCACTACGGTTACCATGGCAACATCAACTGGAACTGTCACCATATTATCATACCACTCCCCCACCATGGATCCGTTGCGTGCATGTCCGATAATAATGGGTCCGACACATTGCGTGGGGGATGTAGCACCGGTTCTGTAAGTCGTATGAGTCCTTCTTCCAGGACAACTTGTACACATTGCAGCTGCCTTACCTGGCGCAAATGTTCCTCTAGGGCATTTTCCACAACTAACAGAGCTGGTATTTGGGGCAAAATGTCCTGGCTCACAAGGTGTACACAGCCTGGAACCCCAGAACGACGTTGAAGAACCTTTTAAGCACCCCATACACTTACTAGAACCTTTTGCTGCCGCAAAAGATCCTGGTAGACAGAGGTTACACTGGTCGCTTCCATTCACAGCTGTGTAACTACCCTCCTCACAAAGAGTACAAGTAGCACTCCCGTTTCCCGCGCTATAACTTCCTGTACGGCAAAGGGA
>AVPN01000166.1:3576-15376 GCA_000695325.1 Pleurobrachia bachei | reverse complement strand
CTCTCTCTCTCTCTCTCTCTCTCTCTCTCTCTCTATCTCTCTCTTTCTTTCTTTCTTTCGACAACAAAAGTGGTCACCTTTCCAGCCAACTAATTTCTGTTAGTTTTGGTATTTCCTAATGTGAAATACGATGTAAGACATGTCTGGAAGTAGCAGAATGTGTAAAGATCACCGTCAGGAATCGCTAAAACATGAAAATTTTGATTTTGACGTCATTATAAATTCATAGCGTCACGACACGACGTAATTATAACGTCATGATAATGAAGTAGTTATATCAGGCTTACCTAGATACTGACCAAGTTTGAGATCGATTGGACAAGAATTGAGGTCGCTGTGGCGAAAAAAGCACTATCGTCATATCTATTTTCATGTAGTTTTAAAACTTCAGACGCGATTTGAAACCCTTAGAAATAGAGTTTCACAAATTCGCGATATAGTTTTTGAAAGTTTGAACGACTATCCTTCATAGATTTGATCTCCAATTTTCAATCAGAAGCCGTCTTCAGGGTGTTTATTGAGCTCAAAGTAATTTGGTTGATGTGAAAAATGTCTTAACTTTTTTTAGGACGTTCTAGGTGGACCTAGAAAATCAAAACCATTCGTCTACACAATTTGAACCATTATCGTTTGAATTTAACAAACGAGAAGTGCACTTCTAATGACATTTAAGTGTCTTATGTCGTTTTCTCCCAATACACGTATTTATATTCAGGCCGATGTTGGCCCCGTTTTAGTGTTCTATCAAAAACGATTATAAATTTGGTAAAACAGCGTTTATCCATACATAGATAGATAGATGGTATGGAGTGGCGCACCAAGCTTAGTGGCAGGCGTCACTTAATTTGAGCACCGATGAGCGAAATGTTTTTACATTATATGAAACATATATATATATATATCTCTGTTTAATCCTACGTGTTTCATTTCTACATAGATAGACCCGGAACACTTTTTTTCATGATGCCGTATCTCTAAAACTAAAATAGATAGAGACTTGCCCTTTTAACTACAGTAGATCTAGACTATGTGACACTGTATATCAAAATGCCATTTTTGGCAAAAAACGGAAAAAACATATTACTGCTTTCTGACACGCACGGCTGGGGAAGGGGATGGTCACCTATGCGCTTGCCAGCGCAGTGATAGCCAGTACTCTGCCCCCCGACCAGCATGGTTTTGTTTAATTTCATAATTCCAATTCAGTCAGTTGTGCTGCCGGAACGTATTCAAACGGGACGGCGTGTGTTGAATGCGAACGTGGAACATACACAGAAGAAGAGGCTCAGTCGAATTGCACAAACTGTCCATCTGGAACAAGTACTGTCAGTACGGCCTCCTCAAACTCATCTGAATGTATTGGTATGTTTTGTCAGTTCAATCACTCGAGTGGAAAATAAAAAGACGAAGTAACTCATTTTGTTCCTTTCATTATCAGTGGTATGTGAAGTTCCAACTTTATTTGAAGCCACAACTACACCTTCTGCCGGTACATACGTTGCTTCTGGAAGCGACGTTACCGTAGCTTGTTCTACTGGATTTCAAATTGATGGATCAAGCCAGGTTGGGACCTTATCATATCTAGTGAAACTCCCTAAACTAGTACATAGCTATATATGGTCGGACCCCGATTTACCGGAACCCCGGTTTACTGGGACAGTTAACTTCCCACGATAGAGAAAATCATCGGTATTTGACCCCGATTTAGCAAGCAAAATCCTTTCCCCCAAGCATCCCGGTAAATCGGCGCGTTTATGGACCGAGTCGCCCGCCAGGGAGATTCGCTACACCATATGCTGCCATAATACTGTCCGACTTGCGAGGCAGGGAGGGTGGTGTATGTTATACACCCGATCAAAGGAAGGGGTTTATAGTTTCTATAAGCAGGGTTTTATCGATTATACGTTTTAGCGGCAAAAGTATCCTTACTTTTATATCGCCCGTTCTCATATTTGGGAAGGGAACCGAGCCTAAAATATGGTAATACCACCCTCCCTGTTTCGCAGGTCGGTCAATTTATCGTACAGCGAATCACCCTAGCGGGCGACATATTGATAATATATATGCAAGGATTTTGTGCCCTGGCGCTTGCTGGTACAGCTAATGTAGCCATACCATGATTTCTTTTCTTCACATGGCAGAGAAATTCAGCATTATGTTAAAACATAATGCAATTATAAAATAATAAGTTTTAGCGGCAATAGCGGTATATAATACATCCCGCTTCGATTTATATAGAGTTAGAATTTCGGTTGAACTTGGGTTGCAATAGCAATAAACATCCCTTCAATTGTTATGTTTTAACGCGGGGCGTGTGAACTGTAGTCATAACTTATAACTTGGCAACCCTTCAAGGTAACTGGTGCTTGTGAAGACGTTGGTTCGTGTTACAAGATCGATCTCGAAGCTGATTCAGATCTCGTTGTAACTGGGGCAACCGATTCTTTAACCTGCTCAGTCACATCAGGTACTAACAATAAATGATTATAAATAAATTGTAATAAATAATTAATGGTAACAATAAAAAATACTTCTGAATTTTATTAAAGTAATTATTTTACAAATCCTCCTTTTGTAGAGTACACCCCAACCGGGTGTGAATGGTATTTAGATGGAACAAAGTTGGAGGATGGCACCTTTTCAAGAAGGAGATTATGTGTGTAGAGCCACATGTGATAGAGCATTCATGAATGATAATAAGTGTTGTTTATAATACAAGATTGGGCGGATCAATGAAACAGATCGATCCGTTTTTTACATGCTCACTCTTCCATACAGGCAGTATTGTGCATCTAGTACTATAGTAAAAATATTGGGGCTTTTTAAAGTATGTTTATCGCACTAGATATGCGGATTTGTTTCTAATAGAAAGTTGTTCAGGTATTTTTCTAATTCAACCGCCGGAGAGTACGAGTGCCGAGCTACTGTGAACACACACCCAGTTTCTGAGACTTTGGAGGTGGCGGAGCTAAGTATGACCATGGACAATGGGACAGTTTACGCAGAAGCTAATACGGGAGATAGTGTAACGTTTACTTGCTTTGCAGTTAGACCAGCAGAACTTTCGAGTGACCCAACAGTAACATGGAATAACGGTAAATTAAGGGACTAGAGATGTCCCAAATTCAGCCTTACCCCTTCTTCTCTCTACAGATAATGGCGATACATTAACGGGAACCAGCTCTGTCTCTAACGAAGTCCTAACTTCTACCTTAATCATTTCCGATCCCTCCATCGCCCAGGACACCTACACTTGTTCAGTAACCTATCCGGACTACAAGGATTACGTTCTCTCAGTCGAAAAAACACTCAAAACTCTCGGTATAAAACCTTCCCATCCATTCGATTGTAATTTAATAGTTATATGTCTCGAATTATCAAACTATACTAAAGGAAAAAACGTCCTTTCTACACTAAACCAGAGGATAGTTCAGCGCAATCAGGATCAACTTTCACATTGACTTGTATCACATCTGCACCAGTGGCTCACGTTATCAGCTGGGAAGGATACTCAGCCACGACATCTACATTCAACTCCATCACAGGCACACAAACCAGTACATTGGTAGTGAGTGACTTTCAGACCACCACTGTATATACCTGCTCAGCTAGTTATGAGAGCATCAGCTTGTCCACCACCGCTACCGTCACTCTATCCAGTGAGTTAGGAACAGCCAGTAATTTCAACCGTCTATTATCTATTAGTTAGAACCAAATATAAATGGATGTTTCTACTATTTTGTCCTCAGACGACGGGATAATATCACAGACGGCGGATCAGAATGTGGATAATGGTGAGTTGGTTCAGCTAAACTGCACAGCAACTACTGGGAGTGGCTTTTCTGGAATCGCATGGTACAATGAAGGGGCTGAAATTACTTCTGGAACTACCAGCACAACAGGTAGCTGCATTATGACAAGGAATACCAAATGTGAATTGTGTCTATACCGTAAATTATACCCCTTAACTTTCTTCTAGATTCTGGAACAGTGACTCTAACACTTGAGTTCTCATCCGTATCTATATCTGACCAAGGAGATTATACTTGCAACGTTACTTACTCCACCTATAATGATATTCACAGCACTACGCTGAATATTTACGGTATGTTCAGTTAAATATAATAGTCTCCATAGTTCCTAATGAGTTCAATGTTTTGTAGATTGCAGGATATTTGGGCATTTTGGGATTTGCGGGCGTCGCACTATATATAGACGCAGTACCCGTACTAAAGACGCATAAATAGACGCATTTCAGACGCATTATAGACACACGCAATATAGGCGGACTTTCATAAGCAGCAGTATAGACACAGTATAGGCGCATTATAGCAGCAATATAAACGCATTTTTATAGACGCGACGCAGTATACATGTAGCCGCATTGTAGACACACTATACCTACCCTATAATCGGCTTATAGACGCACTATAGACACATTATAGACTGACTATAGTAGGACCATAAACGCTACATAGACACATATAGACGCATTATAGAAGCATTATAGACGCAAATCGCTTTTTATAGACGCGGCGTCTATAAAAAACGTGTTTTTAAGAAGCACTATAGACGTACTCAGACACACGCTGCGATATTTGAGGCGCAGTTGGGCGAACTATAAGCGCATATTTTTTGTCTCGTAGAAAAGGAATAAGTGTGGACGCATTATAGCCGGATGTGTGCGAAATCGATAAAGACGCAATATAGATGCGCAAAATAAGAAGGAGAGGGGAGGGAAAGAGAGGGAGGGAGACGGTTGTAGAGGGAGGGAGGAATACAGGAACAGAGAGTCCCTCCCTCTCCCTTCCTCCCTATCTCCCTCTCTAATCCCTCTCGCCTTCTTATTTTACATCTATATATAACATATATGCGGCTATAAAGCGTATCTATATACGTTATAGAAAAGGAATAAGTTAAACATGCGTTATATTGCTGTTATAATGCGACTATACTGCGTCTATAATGCGTCTTTAGTACGTGGGTACTGCGTCTATAATGCGATGTCCGTATATCCCAAATTGCCTGATATTTGTTGTTATAATGGTGTTAGGAAATTATCATAAATTTTGCTTAGATCTCCTAATTGTGTTAGTTACGAAGTGACGAAAGAAAAAAAATTGTCTCCTATTCGTCAGGTATATCCGGGTCAACTTCGGTGGCAGTTGATGGCGCACAGGGCAGCCATGTTACCATGACTTGTCTGGTAGGGGGTCCATCACCCTCAACTCTAACCTGGTTGAATGGAACAACAGAAATTTCCAGTGACAGCAGGATCTCATTTTTCACTTGTGAGTAGACTTTGTTGTTTCACTATGTTTAGTTGCCATGAGTGTATGTGGGTACACGTTCGGCGTCACTAGCAAGCAACAAGGTCATTTGTGCTCATCCTGTGTACTGCGCTGACGTTGCGTGTCATGTGCATGTGAGCGGTCTAGCAGTATTAACAAAAAGGTTGCCAATAAAATGTTAAACTAACATAGTACTAGCGTCAAAAATTTAAGCTCAAGAAATACACTCTTGGAAATAAAAGCACGATGTAAAGAATACTTTACTTTTACTTGCGTTATGTACCCTCTCTATTATACAGAGTGTCCCATATATATCCTGTATTCAAGTTACATGAAATGTGAAAAATGACGGTGTATATATGATGTTAGAATGCAAAATCGTTCTATTATAATTATGGTATACATACCTGTGCATGTTTGTATCAGTGGTCATCGATCACAGCTCGTTATGGGATTCGACGTGTGCATTCGTCGTGAGAGAGACGTAAAGACTAAAGAGAGAGAGAAGATTTAAAGCGTGACAGCATTTGCTTAGCATCCCTAGTCAGAATAATAATATGTATTTATCTCGATAATACGTATTAAATACGGGCCTGAATACCGTCGCAGGAGGTTGTCACTGCAGGTCGCATTTGAAAGATCTCAATCATTTGAACAAAAGGCCAGACCTCGGTTCTCAATCCGTCCAAGATTTAAATATTTATAGGGGTTTTTAGGTTTCCTTCAAAATGTTTCCCCACCAAAACCTAAAAACCCCTATAAATCTTGAACGGGTTGGGGCCGATGGCCTTTTGGGGTTTTGTTCAACTCATTGAGACCTATCAAATGCGACCAGTGACAACCTCCTACGACTTTACTTATTTTATGCTTATAATACGTATTAAATACGTACTAAATACGTATTCAGGCCCGTATTTGATACGTATTATCGAGATAGATACATACTATATTCTGACTTGGGATGGCGCGTCTCTCTCATCTGGTCGAATCTCACGTCGAATCCCACGTCGGATCCCACGTCAGATTATGTCGGATGACCGCTGTTAAATATGTTCTAATACCTTAGATACGGTGTCTATATCCATTCTTTTATACTTATTAAGTTGAGTTTAATCGCACAAGGGTCTAAAGGTTAAAAGACATAATGAAACATAAATGTTTTATTTTAGCATCCAGTGTGCCTGGACTAATTATCCAACGGGAGTACCCTAGATCTTTTTCAAATGCAAATTGTTTTTACCGGGTGGATGCCGAAGGAATTCACAGGTGAAGTACAGGGAAAATGTACTTTTGGATTTTGATTTTACTTTTTATCACAGCAACGGCAACGTCGGGTACAACAATGACAATGATAATCGATGAGTTAACCTTGTACGATGAAGGCACGTACGTATGCAATGCTACATACGATAATGGTGACACTGTACAATCAGATCGAGTGCTCAGTGTATTCTGTAAGTATTATCGTAAACCTAGGTGGTCAACATGAATTTAATGTCCTGATAGGCTGATTTTATACTAATCTTTTTCCTTTCCTAGATGTTTCAAGTGTCGTCGGGGGAAGTGGGTTTGAGGGAGGTACCTTTACCTTAACCTGTATCGTTAAATCCCCATCAGAACCAACACTGGTAGGTTTGTTAAATGTTAAAATATAATTTAGAATTTAGAATAGAATTTAGAAACTCTACCTTGTTTGATTTCTCTCACCGTACCTCATTTCTCCCTTGGCCCCTTGCCAATTATGGCTCTACTTCCTGATAAGATATAAACTTCATCTTTGTACGAAAACTCCCAAGTGAGGGCTATAATTGTTTTACTGTAGTAAAATTAACAAAAAAGCTTAAATGTTAATTTTTATCCCCTTATTGAACCACGCCCTACCGGTCTAGATGTGAGAAGGGGCATTGTTTTTCTAAAATCAAATATTTAGCATAAAATACGAGTTTCGAAACACCATATAAAGTGGTACGCCCGTTGTGTAAGAAGTCCAAGCTAAACGAATTAGTGGTGGTATACGATCTGAAGATACAACAGACACTTACTCAGCGGTGGATAGTGAGACAGTCAGTACACTATCTATAACTTCCCTCTCTTCAAGCGACTTTACAACTTACAGCTGTTCAGTCTACTGGAGCGTCAGCCTTTACACCACTTCCCAAACTACAGCTGAGATATCTGAAATAGGTACAGTCGGACCCCGATTTACCGGGATCCTAGGGCCGGGGAAAGCCTTTTTACCAGTAAATCGGTGAAATGCATTTTGGCCCTCGCTATAGATCTCATTTTCACGCCCATATGAGCAGTTTCAACAACGTTTGACGCGGACGGTAAATGTGTGTAGCGGTGAGGAATCACGTCGCACGTATTATATTGCCGATTCCGATACTCGACGCATATTAAGGGTACGCTAACCGAAAATTTTTTCGAGTGCAGGGAAATCTCTCACCGCAGGGTTGTAGGCCATGCCAAGGAGACCTCAAATATGCAATTTGAGCCCGTGTTTTTGCTACAGCCGTTTTAAAAATTTGTGTGCTAAAAATATGTGGCTACTTAGATAATTGTTAGACGCAACTTTTCACCAATTTAGAGCTTTCACAAACTTGCGGAACTTTGCTAAATAGGGCCTTAAAGAGGGGAAAAAGTAAATCAATCTCACGACCGAAAACCATCACCGATTTCAATAAAAAATTTGTGTCAATAAACCTTCCTATCCCCTTCAAATCCTTAAAATGTTATATTATACATATTATATTAAGCTTCTAGCCCTGAAAATGTATTTTTAGGGTGTCAAAAACGTCTTTTGACCGCTGTTAAATATGTTCTAATACCTTAGATACGGTGTCTATAAGGTAAGAAAATATGAATAATTCAACTCAAATTAGCGTGTTCCCAGATTTACAAAATAAAATCGTAGGTCACACGGACCTGATTAATAGGTTGCCCAGTACCCTAGATCTTTTTCAAATGCAAATTGTTTTTACCGGGTGGATGCCGAAGGAATTCACAGGTGAAGTACAGGGAAAATGTACTTTTGGATTTTGATTTTACTTTTTATCACAGCAACGGCAACGTCGGGTACAACAATGACAATGATAATCGATGAGTTAACCTTGTACGATGAAGGCACGTACGTATGCAATGCTACATACGATAATGGTGACACTGTACAATCAGATCGAGTGCTCAGTGTATTCTGTAAGTATTATCGTAAACGATCCACCAGTTGTACTTAAATTACAGGACTATCCGACTAAAATATGATTTCTTTTTCCTTTCCTAGATGTTTCAAGTGTCGTCGGGGGCAGTGGGTTTGAGGGAGGTACCTTTACCTTAACCTGTATCGTTAAATCCCCATCAGAACCAACACTGGTAGGTTTGTTAAATGTTAAAATATAATTTAGAATTTAGAATAGAATTTAGAAACTCTAGCAACACTTTACCTTGTTTGATCTTCTCTCACCGTACCTCATTTCTCCCTTGGCCCCTTGCCAATTATGGCTCTACTTCCTGATAAGATATAAACTTCATCTTTGTACGAAAACTCCCAAGTGAGGGCTATAATTGTTTTACTGTAGTAAAATTAACAAAAAAGCTTAAATGTTAATTTTTATCCCCTTATTGAACCACGCCCTACCGGTCTAGATGTGAGAAGGGGCATTCTTTTTCTAAAATCAAATATTTAGCATAAAATACGAGTTTCGAAACTGGTAATGGTATATTTCACCATGCGGGCAACACATTCTTCAGGTTCGATTTGCTTATAGTGGTGGTATACGATCTGAAGATACAACAGACACTTACTCAGCGGTGGATAGTGAGACAGTCAGTACACTATCTATAACTTCCCTCTCTTCAAGCGACTTTACAACTTACAGCTGTTCAGTCTACTGGAGCGTCAGCCTTTACACCACTTCCCAAACTACAGCTGAGATATCTGAAATAGGTACAGTCGGACCCCGATTTACCGGGATCCTAGGGCCGGGGAAAGCCTTTTTACCAGTAAATCGGTGAAATGCATTTTGGCCCTCGCTATAGATCTCATTTTCACGCCCATATGAGCAGTTTCAACAACGTTTGACGCGGACGGTAAATGTGTGTAGCGGTGAGGAATCACGTCGCACGTATTATATTGCCGATTCCGATACTCGACGCATATTAAGGGTACGCTAACCGAAAATTTTTTCGAGTGCAGGGAAATCTCTCACCGCAGGGTTGTAGGCCATGCCAAGGAGACCTCAAATATGCAATTTGAGCCCGTGTTTTTGCTACAGCCGTTTTAAAAATTTGTGTGCTAAAAATATGTGGCTACTTAGATAATTGTTAGACGCAACTTTTCACCAATTTAGAGCTTTCACAAACTTGCGGAACTTTGCTAAATAGGGCCTTAAAGAGGGGAAAAAGTAAATCAATCTCACGACCGAAAACCATCACCGATTTCAATAAAAAATTTGTGTCAATAAACCTTCCTATCCCCTTCAAATCCTTAAAATGTTATATTATACATATTATATTAAGCTTCTAGCCCTGAAAATGTATTTTTAGGGTGTCAAAAACGTCTTTTCAGAAATTTTCAAGACGATTCTAAAACGGCTGTAGCAAAAATACGAATTCGACTTGAAATTGCATATTTGAGGTCTCCTTGGCATGGCCTACAACCCTGCAGTGAGAGATTTCCCTGCACTCGAAAAAAATTCAGTTAGCGTACCCTTAATAATACGTAGATACTCAGATACTGTGGTCTCATTAGATTTAGAGACCAGGTGTCGCAATTCATAATAAGCTAAATGTTTACTCGATACGTCCACTACTACGTACTATGTACATATACGGACTGTTTGCTACAATAGCAGACAGCTAGAATTGACATAGTCAAAGGTATATATCAGTCCCGTATACTACAGTTTTCTACCCGTTAATTGTTATCAAGCTAATTCCACTTTTAGTAGGCTCTAATTAATTTTAGGTTTCTTAACGAGTCCCTCGGACGTGGTGGTAACAGTAACACCGGGTGCTACGGAGACAGTTAATCTCACTTGTACCATTAGTTACGATTCGGTGTTACCCACAGTAACTTGGTATGAGAGCGGGATACAAGCGAACAGTAGTGTCACTAACACCATCTCCGACAACGTGTGAGTATTATATCAGATAAGCGCCCGAATGAATTACAGAATAAGAATTTAACAACTTAAAACTTATCCTTTTTGCTGGAATTAATATTTATTGGTCGTTAATGTTTGTATGATGCATAAACTCTTGCCAGTGGCGCGTTATTTCAGATACCTACTAAATAACCCTTCCCTTGAGAGCGTGCAAAGGTCGCGACGGATTAGCTCGTAACCAATCGTAAATCACAGGTTGACCAGCACAAAGTTGTTTTCCTTCACGAAAGCGGTGGATGCGGAGGATTACACTTGTAAAGCGAGTTATGATGGAGAGACCAGTTCTAGCCTTAAAACAGACAGTGGAGAACTGTTTGTACAGGGTCAGTATTCGGGACCTGGCGAGCCCCCCCCAGCTCCCCTGACACGAAAAAAAACTCAACCAATCCCCCCTAAAAACAATGGGCCGAGCCGATAGGGCACAGGCAAGATACGTAAAACTTATCGTGTATCGTCTTATTTTTATTTACTTTAATTTTCTACACTACCCATAATTCAGCCATTTCTTGACCAATTTGGAAAATCTTTGGCTCATTGGAAAGAGGAAATTGAGATCTCTCAAATGATCTCAAGAAAATGAAAATTTGTGCAAATTTCCCGGTGTGGTGGCGAAAACGCGCATTTTGCGCCATGACCCTGCACATTTTGCGCCGATTTTAATTTTCTTGGGCTCATTTGAAAGAGCTCAATGACCTCTTTCCAATGAGCCCAAGATTTTGCAAATTGGTCAAGAAATAGCTGTGTTATGGACCGAAACGTGGTTTTGCACGTACGTATTCTCTCAGATCTGGTTAACATTTTACCGCTTACCTAAAAATAACAGACTACGGAAAACATTGGAATGCGCTGCAATCCCCTCATGCGCGCCACCCCGCAACGAGGGGATTGTAAGGAAAGCCGCACGCTGAGCTCAGATCAGTCGAAAATAACTTTGCGGTCGAGAAAACGGCGGTGCTTATAACTTTGGCCCCTTAAGTCCGTTTGACTGATGCTGTTTTTGAGAGAAGTTAATTGGACTTAAGGAAGCTGAGCAATAGCCGTTTGAAAATGGGTTGTTTTCAAAAATTGACGTCACAGGTTCACCTTTGTTCAAATTTCAATAAAATTTCGAATTTTTTTGGTTCAACCGCACTCGATTTTGCGGAGTTTGGTTCATATCTCCTGTTCCTGATAAGATAGAGACTTGAAACCGGCTGCATTTTAAAGCTCTTATCTTTCTCTTTCTAATGACACCAAAACGATTTCTGTACCTTATCTGGAACTGGAGATATGATTGATTATGTATTCCCCCCCAGCGCGGCATTCCTTCCAGGCCCTTCATCTTGAAGGGCCTGCAGCGTATGCCAA
>AVPN01000165.1:36659-51917 GCA_000695325.1 Pleurobrachia bachei | reverse complement strand
AGGATGTCCAGGGTTTTGATGCCCAACCAGATTCCCAGACCATTGCAGACGATAGCGTCCAAGATCCAGTGATCCCACCAGCATTCAGCAAAGTTGGGGAGCTGGTGTTCGAGGGAGTACTCCAGTATCTCAAATGTAATGGAGAGCACGAAGGACATCCAATAGTCTCTGTAGGGGAGGAAGGGGTGTTAGATAGTGAGAGAGGGGGGAGGGGGTTGAATACTATAAAGAGATAAAGATAGAGATATACAGAGAGAACACAGAGAAATACAGATACAGTCTGTCTCATACATCAGATACATCCTCACTCACCTAAAGACGATAGCCTTAGCCCACCAGCCTGTCAGGTGGAAAATAACGAACCAGTCCATTTTGTCCCAGAAGTTATGGTACGGGTCATCAGGTCTTTCTGGATCATAGATGGCACAATTCGAACTGAGGGGGAGAGGGAGACTCGTGTCAAAGTGAGACAACTCCAATTTCACTCCATTAAATTCCTCCTGTTTAGACCAAGACAAGTAAGGGTCTGATTTAGGGAACATCTGCCCGATAATGTCACTACAAGCCCTATTTACCTGTAATCAATTTCCTCCAGTGGCTCCCCCAGATCTGGGTAGAGATAACTGAGTAGTTTCCTGCTGTCTTTATCCGATTGGAACAGCATGAAGATTAGGAACAGTTGGTAGAGCATGGAGCAACTTAGCACTAGCCTAGATAGGGAAGAGAGTAGTGTGAGGGGTCAATTACTGTAGTTGGAGAATAATAGTTATCTAAGCAACTTGAACTGAGTGGATAAAATAATCACACTGCCCAATATATTCTCACCTCCACACGATGGGGTGAGGCCGAGTGAAAGGACCATTCTTGGTGTGTGTCATCGCGATGTAGAGGAAGGACACACTAGCAAAGAGAAGTCCCCGCTTGGTGTTGAGGACCGTGTCATCTGAGCTCGTCTCAAAGAGGGCGAAATAGGCCAGGGATACCACAAATAGAACGAGGGCTGGGGGAGTTGGGGGTTAGTAGGCCAGGGACACCACGAATAGGACGAGGGTAGGACGAGGGCTGAGGGAGGAAGAGGGGAGTTAGAGCAGGAATTGATAAAGAACGGCTTGAATCTCGATTTAAAAAGAACTCAAATAAGCACCATGAGTTCTTTAAAAGCATATACCTGTGACAGTGTGTGGTCTCCAGAACCAACTGTTTGTCTCATCAGTCCTTATCTGTTCCACCTGATCAGGCTGCTCGGAGTCTGGCAACATCCCTACACTAACTAACGGTGAGAGGGGTTAGAATTAGGGCGGGGGGGTTAGAATCAGGGAGGTGGGCGGTACCACTGGGGGGGTTAGAAGGGGGGTAACACTTTAACAGAGTGTTCCACCTGATCAGGCTGCTCGGAGTCTGGCAACATCTCTACACTAACTAACAGGGTGAGAGAGGTTAGAAACAGGGGCCAGGGGGTAGGTTAGATGTTAGAAAACAGGGGGTAACAGAGGAGAAATAGAAAGGGGGCAATAGAGGGGCAAGAAAAAGGGGACAACAGTTTGTAATGAAATAACACTTGAGGCATCGCGGTAGTAGGTAAGGTAATTTCGTTACCAACGAAGACAGGGGGCAACATCTCTACACACGCGTAAGGTAGATCAGAGAAGGGAATATATTTACGAGGGGCGAAGGGTCATGAAACTGATTTATTTTCGAGAATGTATTTACTGACACAAAAGAGATATATCATATCACAAAACATACATAACCACTATAAATAACTCTCTCAGATCTCTCTTGACTCTTTCGTAACGACACAGCTTAGTAATATTTGTTGATGTAGTAAAAATGTATAAATAAAAACGTACAGTAAAAACCTAATAACCCGCAGACACAGAAAACTTTATCAAACCTAATGTCCTGCACGCAGAAAACTTTATTTTTGTTCGTTTCGCACTAATCTTTCAACACTACATACCATATTTTCGATTTAAAAAAGATTTCCGAAATATACAAACAAGACCATTCTGACACGTGTTTCATAAGATAATGCTACCCATTATACCGCTACTTGAGAAGGAACATTAGACGTGTTGGATCCTCCAGGTAACTTCGCAGCAAGTTACTGTACCTGTAGGAGATACATGTGTTAAGAAAAAAAACACAAGAGGGCCGCTTGATGCAGTAACAGCTTTTTGTATTTTAGTTCCAGACAAGTTGGTTATCAAATAAGGGGATTACCTAGCGACGGTTGCCCCATCCAGCACTCTGTGATCCCCACTTACCTAGCAACGGTTGCCCCGTCTAGAACTCGATGGTCCCCACTCCAACTGATACACATGGTAGACGCTGCATACACCTCCCCTTCACTATTGAACGCTGGCTTCTTCTGGAACAGGGAGGGGGGTTTAGCAAAACAATATATTGAATAGTTTGTATAGTGAGCAAAGGGCAAAGAAATTTCGATTAGATATTCATCAACATTCATAACATTGTTTAGTTGCCCAGTTTGATATGAGTCTCATGATGATACAATTCTGTTGTGATAATATGGACGAATTGAGACTCAGGATATAGCAGGATCAATAATAACGGGAATTTTCGCCGTTCAACGGCATCATCAGCAGTTTCAAACTTTTCAACACTACTTTAAACAAATCAATTCGTCCATATTATCACAACAGAATTGATTCATAACATTCAAGAGCTGTAAGTGTGCAAAAGCCTCAATTTATCTTGTTTTATACTGCACAGTGCCATTGCATGCTGCTCGGTCGTGAAACAAGTCTCGTGAGCGTTCTTTAAAAACATCACGAGTCATAAAAGTTGGCAACATCTCGCCTTTCAGAATTCTAATTATTTCTTATATGTTACTTGTTTTTATTCTAGAAATGTCCCTAAATGTAGTACATACCTGTATTTTGCCGAATGCCCCAATGCACACCTCAGGCACTACTAGCATGGGTGACGCGTAAGTGCCACCTACAGCCCCAACATTGGATAGAGAGAATGTTCCACCTAGGGTAGGGATGGTGATGTTAGGAGAATATGTGAGCAGTATTAGTTTGATTCAGATTTCAGAAAACAAGATCTAAACAATCAATTAGATATAACCAGTGTTAATTATCAATCTAATTAATCTAATTACCTGTAACATCGTCAGTTGATAGCTTGTTATTCTCAGAGAGAACCTTGAGCCGTTCCAACTCACGGGCGATATCAATTATGGAGAGATTCTGAAAGGAAAGTATGGGAATTACGGATAGATTCTGAAAAGAAACTATTGCAATCCAAATTCAACTCTAGGAGGGGACCAAAAGAGGACAGCATGAGTGATATCCTAAAATAATCGCTGATCAAAATACCTGCACGTTTTTGATATTGGGCACCATAAGGCCATGAGGTGTGTCAGTGGCTACTCCAATATTGTGAGCTGCCTTGTATGTAATGGCAGTACAGTCGGCATTGACATGGGCGTTAATCATGGGGAACTCAACTAGCGCCTGAAACAAGGGGGATAGTCAAGACCAATTCAAAGGAAGGCAACGGTTGCCCCGTCAAGAACTCTGTGATCCCCACTTACCTTGCAACGGTTGCCCCATCAAGAACTCTGTGATCCCCACTCCAACTGATACACATGGTAGAAGCTGCATAAACTTCACCCTCACTGTTGAACGCTGGCTTCTTCTGGAACAGGGAGGGAGGGGGTTTGAACAAATAAAACAAATCAAATATCAATGTATTGAATAGTTTGTAATAAATGGACATCAGTGTCGATTACTGAGCGTTGAGCAACGAAATTCCAATTAAATATTCATCAACATTCATCAACATTCATAACATTCAAGAGCTGTGCAAAAGAAAGCCTCAATTTATCTTGTTTTATACTGCACAGTGCCATTGGATGGCTGCATGTTAGTAGCACAAGTCTCGTGGGCATTCTTTAAAAAAAGTCACGAGTTGGCAACATCAATCGTGTCCTTCAATCCTTGGCCTTCCAGCAATCGAATTTATTTTTTATTCTAGAAAATTACATGTGCCTAGATGTAGTACGCACCTGAATTTTTCCGAATGCCCCAATGCAAACTTCGGGCACTACTAGCATTGGGGAAGCGTAGGTGCCACCCACTGCCCCCACATTGGACAAAGAAAATGTTCCGCCTGGAAGGGATGATGGATTTTAGGGGAGTATTAAGATTGTATATCGTGTGGCATATTAGTTTGTAAGATTCAGACATGATCTAACAATCCCCTAACAATTAATCTAACAAATTAATTAATCTAATTAATTACCTGTAACATCGTCAGTAGATAACTTGTTATTCTCAGAGAGAACCTTGAGCCGTTCCAACTCACGGGCGATATCAATTATGGAGAGATTCTGAAAGGAAAGTATGGGAATTACGGATAGATTCTGAAAAGAAACTATTGCAATCCAAATTCAACTCTAGGAGGGGACCAAAAGAGGACAGCATGAGTGATATCCTAAAATAATCGCTGATCAAAATACCTGCACGTTTTTGATATTGGGCACCATAAGGCCATGAGGTGTGTCAGTGGCTACTCCAATATTATGAGCTGCCTTGTATGTAATTGCAGTACAGTCGGCATTGACATGGGCGTTAATCATGGGGAACTCAACTAGCGCCTGAAACAAGGGGGATAGTCAAGACCAATTCAAAGGAAGGAGTCACTCCTTAGGAGTGCCCTGAAATCGGTTTTAGGATATAATGGGTCCCAAAAAGCCGCTATCGGATCGGCGAAAATACAAATTAAACGACATCTTTATCACGCTCTACGCTTATCGCTTATAAGGAATGCCGAATGATGAGGAAGGAATTCAAAACTGAGGCAAAATTATATCGACAAGGAATGTAAAAATCATTTTAGAATTCATTGCTCCCAGAGAGATAGAGCAGTTACCTGAGAGCACGCCTTGATTATGAAAGGCATGAATGTCAGTTTTACTTTATGTTCCTGTCCCACCTTCTTTAGCATGGGTTTCATCCTGTGGTGAGAGAGAGACATTTACAGGATTAGGGTTTCAAGTAGAAGCTTCCAGTTACATTACAAAATATGGCATACAACTCAAGTAAGATGTAGTTACTAAATCTAAGGTTATACTCACTCGATAAGGCTGTTCACAGTATATTCATCATGAAAGGTGAACCGTGGAACTTGCTGTGCAGCTGTCATTGTCTTGACCATCACCTTCGTGATACCTGGAGGGAGGGGGGGGGTTGTGATTTTAGTTCCCATAGCAATCTTTTTAGTTGTTATGAAAACCGAACTGCTAAATGCAAATGTAATTCAGAAACAAACACAGAACTAGAAATACCTTTAATCTCGTGGGTAACGTCTTTTCCTGACTGCTCTCTAGGTTGGGAACTAAGCGTGTTATTCCATATTTGGGCAGTGGGAATAGTTGTAACGGGTTGCTCCTGGGCTACAACCTAGTGGAAAACGGGGGTATTTGTATTTATATGGCACATTTAGGAATTAGTAAAGGTGCTCAAGGCTAAAAGTACTAGACAGGGATCCCTAGGGATTGGATTGCAGATGTTAGAGTAAGAAGAATAGAGGGGGACTGGAGAGAGGTAACGTAAGACAGTGTGAGGTCAAAAATGAGGTTTGAGGGGTCCCGACAACACATTGGAGGCTGTGCTCGATAGACGGTGTTGGAACTGGATGCCAGAGAAGTGAAAAGGTGAAGGAGGGGGTTCCGTACAAGAATGCCACCCCACAACCATGCTACCTTTACTTGTGAAGTGGATGCAGAAGATCCTGACGAGATGAAAGATAGGAGGTCATCTTTTGTGATCCTCCCTCCTTTACCAGTGGCAGGTACCAAACTGAGATCAATCTGAGGAGGAGTTCAAAAGACTAATTAACTCGTACTTTTCAGTCACAAAGAAACACAGACCAGAGAAAATATAGGCCATTAAAAAGAATAAGAGTATAGAAATGGCCACACAAATATTTATTATCAGCTGTAAAGAAGGCCACACAAAGGCCACACACATTATTATCAGCACAGTAAGACTATACCCTGTTATCGGACGCCATCTTCCTCACAGCTGGTGTAGTGAGAATCTCCCGTTTCTCAGTAACCGGTGCAGCAACAGGGGAAACAGGGGATGCAGTGGGTTGGGAGGAGGGTGTCGAGGAGGGTGGCTGGAGGGCTGGATCTGCTGGGGTCGGTGGTGGGGCATTGTCGTCATCTGAAACATGATGGTCTACTACACATGAGCAATTGTTGGTTTATATTGTCTAACTCTACTTTAAATTTGACCGGAGCGCATGAAGCGGAGAGGAAGGCAATTGGAAAATAGAACAAAATATCAAGAGGTGCAGTGGGGCTAACAAAATTTCAAGAGATGGGACTGGTAGTGTGTAATGGAGACAGGCAATCGCCTCAATTTTCTATCTAGCAGGAAGTTGTGTTACTGTGTGGAGAGATGAGGGAGACAGAGAGACAGAGAGAGGGAGATAATGTGAGATAGAAAGGGGAGTAAAAGAGCCGCTACCGCGACCGTGTGGTAACACGATGTTATATTTGTAGTATAACGTCATACCGAATTATTATGTCAAAGGTGCAAATTTCAACAAAGAAGTACCACTTCTACTTCAGGCATGTGTACCTGAACCAGCTCCCTATTTTTCTCGCCTTTCTCTAGGTTTCTTTTTCACACCACCAAATTTAGTTTGGCCTCATTTCATTACATCATCTCAGTACTTACCCTCAATTTCAATATCTACCAGGGCTTGTCCCACTCTACACAGATCCTCTGTCTCAAAATGTACGGACTTTATAATTCCATCATACCGACATGTTATAGTAACAGTTGCTTTATCAGACTGTACCTCGCAGATATTATCAAACTGAGCCACTTCGTCCCCCACCTGGACGTACCTAGATATGGGGAGGGTTTGGTATGTTCTAACATGCCGAGGTATCAAGATTCAGTGGAAGCATCAAGCAGTGTTTTAGGCATTAGATGCTAACTGGATGTTGTGAGAGACTTGTTCACGCTTTTCAGTAGTTTCTAACTAACTTACTGTCTACTGAATACGTGAAACATAGTGTTTACCTTGTGAAACTATAACTTACCATTCTTTGATGGTGACCTCTGCAATTCCCTCTCCAATATCAGACAGTTTGAAGGGCACTACAGTACCCGCCCTCACTGATGTTGTATGGAACTCATTTCTTAGGACCCGGATAGGACCAACATTGGACCTCTTTGTCTGAAGTGGGTAATTAATTAGCTAATTAATTAAGTTAATTACATTGATTAAAGATGATTCTTTATTATTTTCCTACCAGTGGTCTAGTAAGGCATGCTCTGGTGGTAAAAGATGCTGGTCGTTGAAGGATAGGTCGAAGGAGGGTCAGGGAGCGTCGTAAAGCCACCGACATCCCTAAAAACAATAATTAATCTAATCAACAGAATTAATTCAAAACACACAGAAACGTGTAACAACCAAGCAAACACATAAATTGAACAAGTTCGTGGACTGAATCGTGATTATTCAGTCCATTTCATCTTATTTCATTCCCAATACAGCATATTATTCTCATCGAATTATCTGAAATCAGTTTACACACAAAGAGCTGGGAAACAAGAAGTATTGAACCTTTGGTGATCGGCACTATTTACAGTGTCTTTCTTTCTTTCTTGTTCTGCCCCTCCTCGACATATCTTCATATCTATGGTAGCTGGGTGTGAGAAGATTTGGAGGGAACTTGGAGACGATCAAAACATCCTGTTTTTACAGAGAAACAGATATTATCTCCTCAGCCCCAATTCCCATATTTTGCTGTTTACGAGAACTAAGAAACAGATATCATTTCAGTCCCATTTGCTCTTTTTCACGTATGAATATTTTCCATCACTGGACGTCTGAACAGTGTCCGTTGTTAGGCTCTTTGCATATTTCCTCATCTCATAAAGGTACACTGCACAGCACATGAATGCTGTCGCCCCAGTTATCATGATGAATTTGTTGGGTTTGGCATAGAGTTCGAAGTTAGTGATACGGAACAGGGTTGTAGCTGGGGAGGATGCGATACCAGCACCGGGTTTAGGGACAGCGGGTTTTTCTGATGACATGTGCTCCTAAATGAGGCAGGAGATAAAGTTATACAGTATATAATGTAAACTAATTCAAATTGGAGAGTAAAACACGGACATCATGGGTGCTATCAGAATTGTAAAATTTTAAAGCGGATTTGATAAAATAATGTAAAAAGATTATAGAATAGCGTAAAGAATATTGTTCGATTGGGATAACAATTTAATTAGTAAAACTGTGTCAAAAGACATGATTTGAGGTCTTTTCAGAGGTACAATGAACTTTCGTCTCACAAAGTTTTGAACTCTCTGCTCAGAGCCTTCATAACTTCCTTGTGGGGGGTGCGTGGTGGTAACTTGCCCTTAACTTCACTGAATCTATCTTTAACAAACTCCGTCCACTTATTGGGAGTCTTGATTGCCGCTGCCGCATTCTTCGCAGTAGTGGGGAGTTCCAATCTGGGGATGATAGTCGTTAGAAGAGGTAGATGTAATTGTGATGGAGATGGTTTGCAGTTGCGGTGTATCTCAAATGAAACCCAGAGCAACAAATAGGGTTTACCTGCTGTAACACAGTGGACACCGAGCACGTTCCAGATCAATACTCTTACTGTGTCGTCCAATCTTGTAGTTACACCACGACTCTGTACATCTGGTGGAGAGAGAGAGGATTTATGAGGGAGGGTGAAGATGTATTAGCAACTGTCTCCTCTGCTTGAGGTTACACTCTTCGTAGTACAGAAGATCGTGGTGTTTGAATGGCTGGATAAGGACAGAAGGAAAGACATTAGCTTACTTGTAATTGAACTTGTACTGAATCTCGTAACTATGGCAACGAGACACGGGTGGTAGTTCAGGGTACTTAAGGTTCACTCTTCGGGCCCACTTCTGCCATACAGGACCATGATTATCCTGGAACATGTAAATTATACCGGTTGGAAAAGAAATAACTAGTAACGAAGAGAAGTTACATGCAGGTAAAAAGGCTGTGATTTTCTTACAATAAAGAAAAAAACTATTGTAGAAATGGGAAAACACCATCAGCCGAGCTAAATGAAATGAAATAAGCACCCTCGTACTGGTGACTGCTTTTTTTTTCTGACAACAAATCTATGGTAGGGTTTGTTAGTCAAGGTACCATCCTGGTACCATGAGGTACTGGTACTGGTACATACCATCAGATTGTCGATTATAAATGTAGCAGCATGACACATCTCGTGAGCTAACGTCTCTTTCAATCTCTCATAGCAGTCAACAACCTGGGATAGTAATATGCATTCATCCGGCCCAATCCATCGCAGGAGAGCTACATTAAACATTTATATGTAAAATTGTACTGGATACAAAATATGTTTGATCCGGAATGTACCTTAGGTGAGAGCTCAATGTAAGCCTTGTACTGTTTTCCCTTCCTGAGATAGACACATCTACCAGCAGTTGTGTTTAATCTGGGGGAGATAGATCGTTAGATAGCACACTTCTTGGACCAAGGACACTGGGACCTTGATTCAGTCATATCAGACATGAGAAATCCAGAGTTTACTAGTTTTGTATAGAAAATAAATGTTTTCGGTCAATATCAGCATGACCCACCTCTTGTCAATCAATGACCCACCTCTTGTTCAGTTTTATCTCAAGATCAGGCGGTAGGTTTCCTCCGAAAACATTATCATTGAACTGGTGATACAGTTCCCGGGAGATAGTCAGAAGGTTCCGGCTGTAAGTTCTATTAGGCATACCCGGGGTTCCCACTTTGCTCTTTACGCTTAGTGGAGTTGCCAAACACGTCTCTCTCCTGCAGTTAGGATATAATAGAACGGATTAAGAGGCTTGTTTTGTGCAACCCCTCTCGCAAGAAGAGAGGATCTAGTAAAAAGAAGCCTCTAGAAGGAACAAATTAAGTTAGAAAGCAGGAAGTAGCTTACCGTTTCTTCTTGGATATTGGTGTCCCCTGTACATCTGTATAACAGAATGTTGTGGGTGTCCTAAAGGGATCTTCCCTGGGTTTGGTGGGCACACTTGTCTTTGCAGTAAAGAAAGGTGTGGGTTTGGGAGGGAGAATGGCAGGTGTTTGATAGACATCATCCTCTTCAGACGACAGATCATCTAAACTTATCTCACTCTCATCTCCACCCGAGTACTGGTCATCTATCTGCTGATCGTCTATAAAACTACTGTCATATTCCTCATCATCATCTTCTTCTTCTTCCCTCTCCTCGCTTCTACGGATCCTCTCCTCACTCCTTCGGTTCCTCTCTCCTAGACTCTCATTCAAACTACTGCCATCATCGGAGATGAAGGCCCGATTATCTTCCACTGCCTCTCTGTCCAAAAAACTATCTTCATCCCCACTACTGATTAGAATGGTGGTGCCGTGTTTCCTTCGAGAAGGTGGAATGACATCATCATCAGAAGAAGAATCATCAGGGAAAACGGCAGCACGATGTTGAGGGTCATGTCTTGTTATAGGAGAGGTGGGTGGGCTGTTTCTGAAAGAGGAAGTGTCGAGAGAGACAGCTGAACGACAGGGTTTTGACTTCAGCTGTGGATATTCCTCGATAGACTCATCAAAAGGCGGCATCGCAGCAGTGGAAGCTGCAAGTGGTGATCCAGGATGTTCCATTGGTGATTTTGTTGGAACAGGTTGAGGAGAGGGATACCCTAAAGTTATGTTTGGCAGTTCATCTGGACCAGACACATCCTTGAGCTGATCAGACTTTGTACCATTTTCGATGGCATCGAGCCGAACTTCATCACAATCAGATGTCGTGATTTCTGCTGCCACCTTTTTGTGAGATTCATCCAGTGATAGATTCTTGTTAATACACGGGCTATCTAGAGATAAGCTCAGCGGCGTCCCCACGGAGATCCCAGAAGAGAGAGCCCCCGGAGAACTGGACGGAGAATTGATATTGAGATGTGAATATTGTTCCCTGAAGAAAGTACTAAACCGATTCTTCTTCATCTGTTTTATTGGGTTGGACAGCCGGGGTTTTGAAAAGGAAATATCAGATTGTATTGAGGCATCAATAGATAGTTCCTGCGACAGTTGGTTAGTAAGACTATCGAGCGATAAGTTCTCTTTGTTCTCTTCCCCCGATAAATCGGAAATGCACCCTCCCAGACTCCTGTCTGAGCCAAAGGATTTCATGTGGAGCATTGTCATTTCAGATTTGAAGAACTCGCTGAATCGACGACTGTTGTTCGTTGGATGGACGGCCGAGGTTGGGGTTGAGAATAGTTTCCGCTTGTGTGGGTGGTCTGGTGTGGCTCGAGGTTCATCGAAGGAAATTGAGAATGCGATGCTAACTCTGGACGAGTCCTGTTGAACGAGATCTGAAGAATCGAGAGGTGCACTAATATCTGCCATCCTGTAAAACAGTTGAAATTTAATTCATTTTCTTGAATGTTCAGATCTTTAAAACCACAAAAGGAAATACTCCAAATTTTCTCAAATAAGATAAAAGCTGCTCGTCAAATTATAAAAGTATCTATTTCTTGGCTGCTTTGAGGACTCGTGCCACAATCTTCTGCTCTTCGATGAGGAATGCTCTGATAATCCTGCTCCTGACACACCCGCTGCACTTGGAACCTCCGTAGGTCCTGCTAACACCCTTTACCCTCTTGGAGAGCCCAGCGAGCTTGGTAGGTCGGACAGCAGGGACTCCCCGGAGGGGCCTCTTACAGTCGCCACACTTGGTTGCCTGGTGGTGGGAGGGAGTTGTAACTAGGGGGAAATAAAATGTAACCTCTAACTCAACGACTACCTTGTTATATTGTTCTAACCATCCTTTAAAATGCGTGTGCAGAGAGAGGGTCGAACAAACCAACAACTACTTGAACTGACCTGTGTCTTCTTGGTAGCGTAGTGGTAGACTAGTTTTCCACCAGGAGTCTTGGTCAGTAGGACCTTGTTGCTCTTCGTGTTGTAGGACAGACGGCGTCTGTAGGTAACTCTGTTCAGAACCATATTGATTGAGATAACTAGAAAATAGGTCGGGATGGTTAGAAATGAGAGGATTGCCGATCGAGATTTCATTTACGAAAAAAGGGAAACCGAATTCAAACTATAAGATGGCAGTAATAAGTTACAACATGACATAGAGGGGAACTTATAAACAACACATTGCATAGGGGGTTTCATCACACTTAATAATGTTTTTCATAGCTTCTCTTAAATATATCACACTCTCTCTGATTTCATCATTTCCAAGAAAAGAAAGTAGGACCGGAGAGAGCTGATTATATCTTGTTCTATCTCTTTACTGCTTGATGATTCCCTTGGCGACCTGGTCGTTGTACCATTCAACCAGGACATCGGTCTCGAACTCCTCCTCAGGATTGACAGGAATGGGAATATCACAACTGGGAAGGGGGGAGGGGTGTTATAATGGGAGGGATGGGAATATCACAACTGTGAGAAGGGGGTGTGTGTTACAACTGTAGGGGGATGGTGCACTGGGGAGGGCTGGGAAGGAGGGAGGGGTGAAGGAGAGGGGATGGGGTGGAGGAGAGAGGGATGTTAGTACTAGATCCTTGTTTTATTGAACTTACTGGACAACAGTGACACCACCTCGGGCCTTGTCAAGGTCCATGAAGTCCTGGGGTCCCTTGGTTAGCATGGTCTTGAGGAAGGGCTTGGTGAAGTAGAATGCTCCGGCAAGGGCAACTCCAAACCCGGCTGATCCGATAAGGGCGAGTCTCACGTGAGCAGCAGACATTGTGTGTGTCTAGTAAAGGGTTTGTTAGTTAGATTAACGAGGTGGTGCTAGAGACAGAAGAGGGTTTATTAGTGAGGTTCGAGTTGCTGGAAAGAGCAAATGAGACAGAAAAACAACAGCGTTTAGACTTTTTAAAACCGGGTAATAAAATAATAAATTAATCGTTTTAAAAAGAGGGGGTTTGACAAATATAAAATATCGCTATAATTTAGCAAGTGATTTCTCTGCATCCAACTGCTTGTTAAGCTGCTTGTGGATTTCCTCTCCTACCCTCACCCCCACTTCCACCATCTCTAACAGGGTCGTCGGATCGATATTTCCTGCACCTGAGCGTGAAATTTAGTATTTTTAATGGTGATTGGTGAAGAAATGATAAGTATCAGGGGGGCCGGGGATTCACAATATTATGTAATTGTACACAGTATCCGAGGCCAGGATTCAAGTCGGGGACTCGACTGTGTACAATTACATACATTGTGTATCCCCATTCCCCCCGAAGAAGAAGTTATAAATCATGGTTATGGATTTTAAACCCATGCTTCTGAAGTCACCTGCTTTCTCCATGGATGACATGTCACCATTGGGTTGCACACCAACGTGTACAAACCCTTCACTACACGCAACCTCTTCCTCTGACGGATCCACCGCAAACCCTCCACCAATCTGTGAATTAGATGTACTTAAGAATATAATGAATGAGATCTGATCTGATCTGATCTGATCTGATAAATCTGATGTGATAAATAGAGAGGAAAAGTTGAGAAAGAACAGAGAAGTGTCACTTATGAAGTGATTAATTATTACTAACCTGATAGAGAGTTATGCAAATTGGGCAATTAGACACATCTAATTTCCACACATGGTACGGATCATCCGAGACTTCCATCTCCATCTCTATCCCCTCCCCTGACACCTTGACTATTGGTAGGGTTGTACTGTACAGGGCTGCTTTTAGTGCGATAGATGCCACGTCAAATAGGTTCCCTGCAAAATCAGAACATGAAACACATTAGTTTTCTACAGAGTACAGTGTTGGGGACGGGTGGCGAAGGAACAATGCAGTAGTTTTAGGGAAGCTACTGGGTGTCTCCTAATTACTTTTCGATCACTTCACATCTTAGAAATGATTCAGACCAATATATTTCCTCACTTACCACCACATTGGACGAATAGCACATCAACGTGTAGCTGCCAGCAGGACTCCCCTTTCACAATACATAGGTCCTTCAGAGATATTGTGTTGGTTGAGTTGTAGAGGAAACTCAAAACATTCGTTAGATCGTTCTCCAGAGCTTCGCTTCCCTTTCCTGAACAATGGAAGTTTGTAAGTTTCATGAAGTTATCACACTACTTTATCTACACAAAAAGGGTAAATATCCAAAGTTACGGCACTTACCGACGAATTTAGGAGATGCAACTGCCGAACAATCAGCAGTTATCACAAGTTTCCCAATGTGTGGAGCGTGAACATCCACATCTACAACTTCAGCCTTCACCCCAACCAATACCTCCGTCTTGCCGAGTTTGCACCGAGCGGAACCATTGGTGTTTGGTAATATCCGAGTTTCTAACTCTATCTGACGGTAGTCTTCTGCACCACGACCATCGCTCCTGATAATAAGAGGAAGGCTGTTAAGACTGTTCAAATCGCCAGACAATATTATTAAATCGACAGACAGCGGTAGGACGGGATTTACCTGAAGTCTTGTTCCACGCCATCAACGATGTATTGGATTTCTGCGTTGGATAAACGTGTCGTCATACTATTTACATCATGTGACTACGTGATAAGGTGTTATTTAGTTGTGTAGAACCCTCGAGAAAAACAACGCGGGAGTCCCGCGGCGGGAGGATAGGAAGAAATTGGGAAAACTTGCTAAAAATGGAAAAAATAGAACCTACAAAACTTTTTCAGGGACCTCAGGGGTGAAACGGTGCATAGCATTATATGGTCCCGGTGTGGGTCGTGCAGAAAGTTTTTAAAAAGATCAAAAAATCAAAAAATAAAACGAAAAGTGAAAAATCGGCTCACTTTCGTGATTTTCCAATCCGGCCCGGCTACGCGCGCCTACGAAAATGCGGCAGCGCTACCCGAACCATCTTCGCGCGTTACATTCAAATGCATATTCAGGAACCGAAACATTTCTCGTCGCCGCGGCCCAATAAAAATTCAATCGGCCAGCGTTGAAAAATCTGTTGGAACGCGCTGCAATCCCCTCTTTTGCACTGCCGCGCCACACCGCAACACTTTATAAAAGGGCCTGTAGCATATGCCAAAAAAATCTGGGTATTTTGGGGGCGCGATTATAATCTGGGTGCCTCGCAGCGACTTTATAGGTGCGCGCTACCAAAAGAGTCTACTTAGACCGACTTTTTTCCAACGGCTATAGCCACGCAACCACATGGTCAATTTGAGTAAACTAACCGGCATCTGATAGAGAATCGATAGCCCTAACCGACCCCCCAAACCAAACCCTAAC
>AVPN01000165.1:18910-29193 GCA_000695325.1 Pleurobrachia bachei | reverse complement strand
GTAGGGTAGACGGGGGCAAAACGACCCACTGGGGCAATTCGAACCATGTGCTGCCCGTCTCTCACCTAGTTACTGTTAAGCTATCATAATGACGTCATGCTATCTCCAGAAGAAACCTGCTCGTTCGAGCCTGCCCGTTGCCACTAAAATGGCTCTAGATCCGGTTTAAGTTGACCACTTTCAGATTTGAAAAAACTAGCTGAAAGCTAAAAATCTTAGCTTTCAGATGGTATAAAAATTATTTAAATATTCTCATGTTTTTATTCCAAAATCTGGTAAATTAAGTTTACCGGGGCCATTCGAACCACCGGGGCAAATCGAACCGGGGCAAAACGCTGAAGTTCGAGAGAGAGAATGTGTGAATAACGTGTGTGTACTGGTTCGAATTGCCCCGGTATCACGTGGTAAAAATCACAACACATCATTGGACAACTGAAGACTTGAGTTCTCCAATGATGTTCAGTTATTTATACCACGTGATACCGGGGCAAATCGAACCAGCACGAGATAACATCGTTCGAATTGGTCCCACTCTCACAACACCATGGGGGGATCTTCTTCTGGTGTTGTGAGGACGGTCACGTGACTCTCACGTGACGAAATAAAGCACTCCTATTGGTGTGGTCCGATTTGCCCCGGTACCAATTTTGTGGACCAAAGTTTTTAAATTAGGTATTTAGTTAAGTTAATGTTGGTCCCTAGAGTTAAAATTGGTCTTATTTGATAGATAAAATAATGAACTTTAAGCCTATATAATTTTTTTCATTATATCCTTTTATAAATGGGGCAGAGAACCAATTAAGTCAAAAGTGGTTCGTTTTGCCCCCGTCTACCCTAGTAGTAATTCTTTCTCCAATATGGTGGCGGGAGGCTAGAGACAGGAAAAGGAATTTAAATCGAGTTTTATGTTCTTGATATATTCTTGAAATGTTTATTGCAAACTGCACGACACTTCCTTCCACCCCTATTCAGAGTACCAGTTACCACTGCAATGGTTTCCACGTGGTTTACACTAGCCTGATTATTGTAAACTGCAGATCACACTATCTTTGTTTCAGAGTACCACTGCAGAGGATGACTCATTATCGCTGGCACAACACACCCTCTCAGTGTTGGATAGTATAGTGAGGTACCTAGATAACGGATATGATGCTGTGACTGAAATGGGTCTCCAACCATCCGATATCACCGTCTTCCTGTCTGAGTGAGTATATAGCTCCTGCCAGGGGGGGTCTCATGTTGGTTGTAGGTGTGTTTCAGAGAGTTTACGATACAATCGCGATCATCGTCAGTAACTTTGAGCTGCTTGTTTCTCGAGACATCCGGTCTGAACAATTCAACCTACGGTCGCGATGCTCTAGCATTATTATTTATTAATAGACAAAGCCGGCGAGACTCTTTCGTGAGACTACCGCGGTACATGTTGAATTGTGCGGTGCTGGTATTATTCCTGAAGTCTGCTTGACAATGCAAGCGGCCGGTCATTTCTGTTGTTTGGCATTATTTACGTGTGCCTGGTATATTTTTTCACATTTTATTGACGGTTGTCGAGGAATTTTTTGAAGCTATAATTTTTGTCTACTTACCATTTAAGTCTGTTATGAAACCGGTTCTTTTTCTACCATCTTATGAGAGCAAGTTAATTTGGTTTTTACCACCGTTGTTGAATCTAATTTTGGTCGAGTGTATCAGTAAACTGCTCTGATTATCCCTCAGTGGCAGCACTAGCTTTGCTATGCTGTCCCTGGAGGATCTGGGCAGGATACAAGTTTAGATATTATTATTATTATTATTACATTTTATCTCTTTGTTTTGCCTAAGTTGGTATCTTGTGTGAAAATAATATCTCAATTTCCTTGAATTGCCATTTGCCCCTTGCTTGCTCACATAATCACAAATTTTCCAGCATTATGGTCACTAACACAACGGATATCTTTGATTGGGTCCGGAATAATGTTCGCATCCAAGCAAACCCGGATGACCCACTGAGAATCAAGATAGGAGAGATAGTGCTAACAATCCTATCTCTTTTTACTTGTATCGTGGGTCTACCCACTGCCACTCTTCAGGGCTACTTCCTAATTCGTGTTGCCAAGGAGCGTACTCTCAGCTTCTGTACTTACCGTGCAATATGGCTAGTGGATTTCTTGATCATCTTGTGGAACATCCCTGTAGCAACAACTTACGCGAGGGGCCGACAAACACTGAGCGCAGCCTTTTTTCTAACTGATGGTCTAGGTTGTACCCTGTGGACAATCGGATGGAGATCGCTAGTTCGGGCATCTATTTTTAACATTGCAGTCCTTAGTATCACCCGCACCTACTCCCTGGTTCGACCATTTTCCCAACCACCCAGAGTTCAAGTTGTCATGGCAACCATTGGGGTGTACAGTGTGCTGGTCCTAGTGCAGTCCACCATCCCTCTCTGGTTCGGAGCCACGTTTAGGTACAATTGGGCAATGGTGGAATGCGAGGAGTCCTCTTTTGGCAACAGCTGGTACTATGGAATTTACTTGAGCGTAGCCGTGATTATGCAATTTATTGTTCCCTTGGTAGTGGTGTTAGTTAGTTGCGGGGTAACCATAGCAACCTTGTGGTCCAAAAGGGCGGCGTCAACATCCGGTGATTCGATTCGAAATCAAGCTACAACCACCATCCTAGGTATAACTGGGATTTACATTTTCTTTAACACGCCCATTGTTCTCTATTCGGTTGTGGCACTAGTCAACAGCTACGCACTACGATCGAACTCCAAGATTTTGTCACCGTTTTTTGATGTTTTTGATGGTCCAACGGATGGTTGGTTTTGGTACTATCATCTGGCAAACTACAGCTTTAACCATAGCGTGGTGTTAAATTCCATGGCTAACGTTATAATGTGGAGCTGTAGGTCTCGTCCAATGAAGCTCTGGATTGTTAGCTCTAGCTCTGGTAGAACGATATCTGGTGTCTGGGTAACCCCATCTGAGCGCACCACTAGCCGGTATTGAGGAAGACAAATCTGTGGCAACCTAAAAGTTTACCAAGGATACCAAGTATTGAAGCAAATATTCTCACAAGAGCTCCCAGCTCGTAAGGGAGAGTAGCCGTCCAATGCATGTCCTATCTACTCTGTGTAAAGATGTCTCTAGACTCTTAGGACACTGATCCGGCGAACAATGTTTGGATCTTATAGTTGTAGTTCTCTCTTATTTGATTGAGTTAATTTGAGTGTCAAAAGTGTTATGTATTGAAAATGAATATTTTAACCAAATCTGCTTCAAATAATATTTCGTGTGTAAAACTGATCAGCTAAGAGGTCAATAAAGGGTTGATGGGTTTTGACCGATATGTCCACCACCAATTAACCACTTAATATACCTGGTCTGGTCAGTAGGCATAACGGTCGGCTGAGGTACCCTTCTGCCTAAAGACGTGTTTGCCCACCGGCAGAAGACACCGTCTCGTATACCCAACTTTTCTTCGCTCAGTAGAACGGGAACAATAAAAGATGCTCAGTAGTGACGATTCAATAGTAGAGTATCCTTAATTAGCCTCGCCAATTAGTTAGCACGTTATTAAATTGGGTTTGGACTACTCAGTAGCCCCAATGTAGTAATGAGACCGATTGGATTCCGTAGATACTACGACATGTTTCACCTAATTGGATTCCGTACTACGACATATTTTTTGGATTCCGTAGCTTCTACGACACGTTTCACCTAATTACCTACTACGAATTCTTGTGAGATCTGAGAGGCTATAATGGGTCACGTTACGAAAAGGCGTGTTTGCTTTCTACTACTCAAATAACACTAGGCCGGGTATAAAAGGTGGAACACTTTCCCTAGTTGACTAACTCCAGACCTCACTTTCACTAGTTAACTCAGTAATTATGGACAACACCAACCCAGCCTATTCAGCCGCTCTACTTGAACTACTCGCCCTGCTAGTGGAAACTGGTATAATGGCAGACCTCAACAACCTTGTTTCAATCATCAACTCTACTCCTGTTCCTAGCACACCTCCTCCTCCTGCTACCACTCCTCCTGCCACATCTACCAATTCTCTGGTCTCTATCAAATGTGAACCAATCGAGCTCAACACCTCTCTCCAGACTTCATCTGCAGCTATATCTCCTCCTACCACTCCTCCTTCAGCTCATCTTTCTCACTCCAATCCAATCCTAATTAATCTTCCATCACCACTCCATCCTAACAACACATTGGGACCTGCTGTCATCTCCAACACCCTACCTCCTTCCAACACTCCTTCTTCAAACACCCTACCTCCAGCACCACCCAACACCCCAACAACACCCTCCTCCCGTGAACGTGTCCAGTTTATTCCCGGTGTTCGGAAAGGCACCCAAGCAGTCCATGATGGATACATCTACTGTACTAACGGCAGGAAAGAGTCCACTGGAGTCCACTATTGGGCGTGCAAGGACCGCAAGAAGTACTCCCCCAACTGCTCTGGACGGTTAACAACACATGGAGATCAACTGATAAGAGCAACCCCACACTGTCACGACGCGGTATCTGGGGAGGTGCTGGAGCGACAGTTCTTGTCCAAACTCCGTGATACTACATCCACTAGTACCGAGAGACCGAGTGTGATTATTAACCGACTGCTAGCTGAGGCACCTGAGACTATGAGAGAAAAGAACAAGTTTCTCAGTTTGAAGAGAAGGGTGTGGTATCAGCGGCAGGTGGATCAGAGATATAATCCTCTCTCTCGCTGATATGTGTTTATAAAATATTATATTCGTTATTTTATTTGCAAAACATCAACCCAGTTGTTTTTCGTTTCTAAAGAAATGAGTCCTCTTTGAGCCACAATCATCGGCACGAACAAACTAAAACAGCATTTCTCTTGTCTCTAAATGACCCCAGACCCAAACCAATCTCTCCCCTTTCCCAGTACAAATCTACACTGTGTCCTAACCACACCATATCTCCCTCCCAGTACAAATCTAAACTGTACCCTAATCACACCATCTCTCCCTGCCCAGTAAAAACCTACACTGTGCCCTAACACCATCTCTCCCTGCCCAGTACAAACCTACACTGTATTCTAACCACACTATCTCCCCCTGCCCAGTACAAACCTTGACTGTGCCCAGTACGCTCTGGCCCTAATCAACGCCATATTCGCCAAACAAGACGATAAACAGAGCTTCTACCACATGTTAGTGGAGTTGAACGTACGAGTTAACCTTGAGGTAAGACAGAGGGAGGGAAGAAAGGAGAGGGCATTTTGTTCTGGATGAGGCTGAATTAGGACAGTGAGGGAGGTTCATTATTATGTTCCCCATTTAGTGTTTGACAACTATTCATTTCAGAGGGTAGTGAGGGTAGTGACTCCTATTCACATGGACATCGGAGGACACATTACAGAGTTTCAACATCACATGCTCAGGTAGAATAATTCCCCCTGGAATGATTTGTAGAGTATGTACTTTCTATGTGTACCAGAATCTATACTAAATTTCTAAAGACAAATTGTGAATTGACACCCACTAATTACCTTCCCAATTAACCTAATTACCTCCCCGCCCAGTCTGCATGTTCCGGCTTCTGAGACGCCAGTTGATATAAATGACGAGTCCCACTCTGCAATGCTTGATAATATCAGGGTTGAGACGTTAGCTGACCAGTTTACCACCCCCTGGGATGGCATGGGGTTTACTGTGAGTTGTTTGAATAGTTCATTATTGAGTATTTGTTATTTAGTAATGCAGCTGTAGTTTGGTTTTGAATATTTGGTAAATTAGGGTGATTAGATGTACATGATGTGGTAAACACTCTGTAAACACAGCAGCTGTAATACACACTATCCCTGTCAAAACAAACAAGATTACTCACGAACAACGTTGGACACTCTGCAGCAGTCTACAATTACAAACTCACAAACATTATTACACAAAAACGATAACACGACACATTTTTCCCTAGGATCCCAGTAACAGACAGTTGGATTTCCAGACGACACCCCCGGGTCTATTGGTACTACACTGTATCAGCTACTACGTGCAGAAACACAAAGCTAAACACAGGGAGGTGAGTTGTGTAATTTGAATCTCGGCTAAAGAGTTGTTCACACACATTCCTTTCAGATTATTCTGGAACAGTTGAGATGGGAAGCTGACAGAAGATTTCCTTTTGTTCGAGCCTCTGTTGCTGTAACAGAAATCCTTTATCAGTACCTGAAAATTGGAAAGGACTGTAAGTTTCTACCTCTGCACAAAACTTGTCAAATTGCCTCTGCAGAACGGCACACAATTCAAATTCCCTGTTTGTTCGTGTCACGCGCGTGGTCACCATAACATTGTGTTGTCATTGTGAGCACTACTTGTGCGCGCCACATGATGATTCTTAACATGATTCCCTGCAAAACTCAACCAAGGCCAATCATATTAACTAATTAATTAATTAGTTAGTTAATTAACATAAGTAACATAACTAACACTTCATCGATCATCACTACACTCGTGAAACTACAGTTGGTCGCTCACACCTATCACAGTTCAGAGACCTGTGCGACACCGGACTGCCTCTTCCATTCCCCCAACACCCCAGCCTACACCAACCCCAACTAAGAGACTGGAGGTACCGGGTGCAGGGAGCGGCGCTTCTGAGATATCCTCGGATGAGGATGACACATCAGTAGCTCTAGAGGGAGGGGAACTGGTGAGGGCTATTCATGTTATTGATATAGACACCAAGCGGGACCGGTCGAACAGTGGCAGTGCAACCATTAGAAGGTCTATCTCAAGGGTGAAATCCCGTGCCATGCATAGGATTAAACATTCCATTCCTTCATCACCTAATGCTCCGGAGAGAAAGATGCCACAATCTGGAACAAGAGGAACAAGAGGAACAACACAGAAGCGGAGTGAGGGAAAGTGTGAACACATGTTGTACAAGTTTTTATGTTTCAAAAAGTGCGTGTGGGGCTCTCTTTCTGCGGTATTTTGTGGACTGTGTGTCTCGTGTTTACTAACTGTACACTAACTCAACTGTACGTACCCCCCGGTATCTTAGTTGTGAAATCCCTTACTCAACAGCGGTACTTTGCATATAAATTATAACTTAATAAGGGTACTTGTTAGTAGGTGCGTGTTTTGGTATGGGGCTGTGCTGTGTTCGACCCCTCCCTCATATATACCCACCATCCCAGATAACATGCTGAACAACAGATAACAACCTGAACTCCCGCCCCCACTCCCCTAAATATTATAAATACAATATCTCCTCCCCCCAGATAACAACCAATAACCCCCCTCTCCCCCAGATATCGGTGTTGAGATAGAGTTTCTACCTGTGGCGTTCTCCCACGACAATGTTCTTTACGAGTTGTTCGCAATTGCTGCCCAACTCTTCAATACTACCTGGCACGAAATGCACGCCAAAACCAGCGATTTCAAGAAGGTACTTAAACGGAATGTGCGTTCTGTGGCCTACCCAAATGGTATTTGTTGCAGAGTTAGTACCCCTTCCCCCATCTCTTCGATCTTGTTACTAACATCCCCCCTAGGTTGTGGATGTGGTACGGGAGCAGTTGAACTACGTGTTCCGAAGTGAGAAGAAGATCAGCACTCTGGAGGAGGTGAAGAATACATTGAAGGGGGTGCCATTCAGTAAGATACAGGAGCAGAGGTTAAAATCCCTCGAAAAGGAGTCTGTCCCCATCCTGGTGAGTTTGTGAATTCTGACACCCCTCCCCCCACCCCCGGATTACGGATTCTGTTCGAATTTCGAGGAGCTAATCTCTTGTTTTTCTCAGCAACTGAGAGAGAAGTTACGCCCACAATTACAAGGACTTGTTAACAAACAACGGCTTACCATCCTCGAAGCGGGTATGTTTAGCTAGCAATGACCATTGACCAACTATGACCAGCTTTCAGCAGATTTTGTTTGTGGCTTAGCATAGTCTACCATCGGAAAAGGCGTTTGGCCCGTGGCCCGGTGGCAGTTTTAGGGGTGTATGGTGTTGCTTAGCACAGTTCTAACATTCTCCCTCATTTCAGGAGAGTCCTTCTCCACAGTGAGCTCCAACAGAAGGCGGCCCAGGACACTATTCACAGCAGAGAGTAGGTACCACAAAACACTTCATTATGGATACGATATACCGGTGGAGGGGAATACATGCCCGTCTATTGATGAACTGCCCGATAAACGTGAGTGTTTAATTTCTTTTTTCACTGCTCACTGAGGAGTGCTCAAGTGGGGTCGGCAGTGCCAGACAGGAGTGGCACAGCATCTCATAGTGCTAACACCCCATGTTACAGTTAATCACATGTGGGGTGTGTCACTTACAACGACTATATCTTCTACACCATAACACCTTTCACCAAAAGCGGCAAAGAGAGAGGGGACTTGACTCTCCCCTTGGATTTTCTATTGAGTACAGTCATTCAACAACAGGGCCTGAAAACGCTACAAAACCGCTTTATTTTATCTGTCAAACAAATGAGGTAAGTGCAGTTGGGACTTGGGAATTATATTTTAATTTATTCTGATATCAACCACCATTGACAGTGTCAAGTCTCAAGAACCTCCCTTTACTTGACACCCCTACACAACCACCTTCGTGTGATACTGATCTGGTCAGCACCGCCAGACAGAGTCTGAAACAGGGCCTCTCTCCCTACTTCAATGACACACATTTCTCACTGCTCAGGTGTTCCAGTACTGGACAGACGGGCTAAATGTACTACAAAAGAAGGATGCATCCAACGCAATAGCTAAAGAACACCTCTCCATGCTGCTCGAGATGGAGATCAAGATCCGACAATTGGATATTTTGGATATCGAGGGACTTCAAATGCCCGAGCAGGCCCCTCCTGTCCCTCCAATGCCTGATAACTTCAACTTTCATAATCATTACAACTTCCCTCCCTCACCCGCCGTGAAATAGTGACATTATGACGTCATAGGGGGTCTACTTATTGTTGTTGTTGTGTTTGTAAGAACTTTGTGTAATAAGAACTGTATGAACTTAAGGTACTTTTTTAAACGGGCATAAGGCTGTTGTATCGGTGGGGAAAAGGACGACACGCATCAGCGAGAAAATGAATTAGATGAGAAAACATTTTTGGGGAGATTCGTGACTGTGTGTTTATTTTCTTTTTCGAACTATTTTTTTAAATACAGTTTTAATTTAGAGTTTGTTTTTGTAATTGGAACAGAAAGCAAGTTCAGTTCTCAATTCTCATGAGAAGTCAAGGCCTTGCCATGCTACCCAGTATCTCCATTCGGGCTTACGATCACACCGGGCCTTTGGCGAGGAACATGTCAACCATGGCCGTTGACCGATGTCATTGACTTTTTGGGTCGGCCCAGTCAGTCGATTGCGCGGCTTTATTTGCGCGCATGATTTACTTCGTTTGTCACCGCGGCCTCCACCAAGTTTCCCCGGCAAGCATGTCGTCCGATTTCAAAATCACACCAGCAGCAGGAAAAGGTCAAACCAGATTCCAAGAAGGAACGTGAAAGTGTTACACACACATAAAAAACACAGAATTGTGTTTAGTAAAACGATAAAATATGAAGTTTTGATGAACACATAATCAGCTGAAACGTTTTACAAATCTTGCCTAAACAGCCTTTACACACCAAGTGGAGAATCTCAGCTTTTAGGGAACAATATCTTGTTATATATGCATTGTATAAAACACACCCAACATATCTTATAAACAAAGTGTCATATTACAAAAAACCGCACGACAAATTATCTTCATGTCCCATAATATTAATCCCATCCCCAAGTGTTCCCAAATGGCAAATGTCTACAATTGTTCCTTGTAGACATGTTCCTAGTACAATCCCTCGTATAAGGAATCTAGGTCTGATTTATAGGCGTTTTTGATGTTTTGGCGGCATTTCTTGAACGTTGGGGTGAGCATGTTGTTTCCGATTGAGAACTGGGCCGAATCAGGGAGTAACTTGATCTTCTTTACCTAGGGAGGGGAGAATTAGTTACTTGTAGAGTTGTGTCTAAATTGAACTAATTTGGTCAAATGATGGTCAATGTGATGAGTTAATTAGTCATTTTTGTAGACACTGCAGAGATAATGTGTGCTATTAGGAAAATGATTTATATGTGCTATAACACCGGTGTGTATCTGTATAACGCGCCCCGCGAGGGGTGCGTTATTCCCGCATATCAGTCCCTTGCGGAGCAAGGGACTGATATGCAATATATCATCCCGAACGCAGTGAGGGTGATATATTGATACACATAAGGTGTTATAGCATATAACACCCACTGCAAGCAAGGAGAGAACAACAACAATCCTC
>AVPN01000165.1:0-17720 GCA_000695325.1 Pleurobrachia bachei | reverse complement strand
ACACACTAGTGAACTATTTGTAGGCTAATTAAATAGAGAGCGATAAGGAGTACCAGTGTTCCTCTTTTCTCTCTCTCTGTCGCTATTCCCCTGCCCCTTGTTGTGTGAATCTCTCTTTCTCTATTCAACAGTATGTTTGAACACTACACACACACACAAGAGAAAGAGTTTTCACACCTTTTTGGGTGAATACTTGCGTGTAATAATATGCACTTTTGGAGCGGGAGTTATGAGATTTATCAGTTCATGTTGAGTCATATCTCCCTCCTGCCGCGCGGGTGATATTGGTCTAAAAAAAGCGCAGTGGGTGTTATATATGAAACATCACGTGACACATATACAACACTTGCCTTGTTGGAACAAAACAACACTTGCCATATATGGGCATCACGTGATACACACAACACCATATTTGGGCATCTTACCATTTCCAGACTGTTCAGTTCACTTTCCCCCACTACCACCAAACTGGCTAGGATGAACTCCGTGAATTCTGGCGATGTATGGAGAGAGGAGATGGGGGTGCCACTGAATTGGGCGGGTAGGGTAGCTGCAGCTATAGCTTCGTTGTCTAGAACTACTAGACCAACAACACAAGATTTGTATATATCACCGTAGATAAACACCTACAGGGTGTTAGGTGGCGTTAGAATGGCGTTCAGTGGTGACTCGTAATGGGAGGGTACATGGGGGGGGGGTGGGGGGCAATCGAAGGAAAACTGAGGAAACATAGAAAAGGGAAGGTTAACGTTACCTGAGCGACATAGGGAGATCTTTCGTAGATTAGTTCAAGCTTTTCAGGAGCAATATATTCTCCCTGACTCAACTTGAATATGTTCTTCTTCCTGAAATGGGGATGATATAGAGATAGAGAGAGTTAGAGAGATAGAGAGAGAGAGATATGATTGGAGAATGCGGCGTACACCAGCACAGTTTTAGCAGCCAAGTGTGAAATACACGCATCCCCTCAGCCCCTTTTTATATTTCCTTCTAGAAGGAGAGAACTTTCTTCCACTCTCTCACTCTTCCCTTTTACTTCCTCTCTAACTCTCTTCATTTCTCTCTGCAGTAATAAAAGTGGAGGAAGATATTTCATATTCAGATTGAAAAGGCAATCGACAATCATACGAAGTGACGTGTACTGTGAAGAAGAGTATCATATGTTGTAGATTCAAGACTCAAATTGTATGACTTTGTATTTGAATCTACACTGACCAGCATTATAACTGCAGTGCTGGTTTGGTAACGAAGTAACCAGCGCATGAAGGGGTTGTTTCGTTACCAAAGTACTGGTACAGATCTCTACTAACCTGTCGATGAGTTTTAATCGTCCACCCTGTATCCAAGTCCCAATATCACCACTGTACAACCATCCATCCTTCAAGGCCTCATCCGTTTTCTCCTTATTCTTGTAATAACCCTGGAACACCCCTGGTCCCTTCACACACACTTCACCCATGTTATCCCGCACAAAGTAGCCCATCTCGGGGACATCAACCAGCTTGATCTCCCATTCTGGACCGGGGATACCCACGTGACCTGCAGGAGAGGTGGAAGTGGTCAGTGGTCACGTGATATTTCCATATATGGTGTGTCACGTGATATCCCCATATATAATGGTGTTGTTTGATGCCCATATATTATATGGTGTTTACCTGGCAGGGTATCACCGAACAGGTAACAAGAGGATGAAGCGGATGTTTCAGTTTGACCGTAAGCTTCAAGAATGTTGGTCCCCAGTACAGCCCTGAACCATTGTATAACATGGTCTTGCATGGGCGCTGATCCACTAATAATAACCTGGGGGAGAGATATAATAGATCGGATATACCAAAACTTTAAAACTTGCTCTAAATAAAGAAACCCGCTCAAAATAGGAGGGTTAGAAAAACTGGATTACCTTCACTCGTCCACCCAGTTTGTCCTGGATTTTCTTGAAGAATAGGGAGTCCCAAACGCTGTTATTCCTGATTATCCCCTGTTCAACCTCAGCTACCTTACAACCAACTCCGTAATTAAACGCTTGCTAGGGAAGGAGAGGTGAATATTAGGATCTACTGTGAAAGGATAGGTGATACACGAAGAGCTGAATATTTAAAAGAGTTCGTGAGTTTTTAGCAACACGTCATAACTGCAGTGTACAATATGTGTTGAAGGAAAGGAGCATAATTCACTGTCCCAGTCTTCGGACATGTTACTCAATCAACAATATGCAGCAGGATTCTCTTCCCCGCTGTTCGCTGCTCAATATGCGGGGATTCTTGGCTAAGATCCATTATGGGCTGCTAGCTGTGCTTACACTTCCGAACTCAAGATAGAAACAATTTGTTTCTATCTTGAGCTATGAATACTGTAGTAAATTCATGAGCTTTACTTCAAACAAATTTACGACGGTATTCTTAGACAGTATAGTAGAAAGACCAAAATACAAAAGAGCACAAGCTTTTGCGTTAGAAGGTTACCTTGACTACGGACGGTTTGGCATCTAACTGGGCCATTACTTTATCGTATACTTTGTTCAGGACTCGGGGAACCGCAGGGAAAACGGTCGGTTTTAGTTCCATAATATCCTCAAGAAGCAGTTTAGTATCGCCTGGTTAGAAGGGAATTTCGGTGATTGGAGGGGTAAATTGATCATGAATTTGTGGAGGAAAGACCAAGGAGAATGTAAAAAGATTCTGTTTTTACTCAAGTCATATTTCAGCCCCATCAATCTCGGAATCCTGCAAATCCCCCACCCTCACTACAAAAGATCGTCTCTACTACAATCTGACCTCTGTAATACCCGATCTTTCCACCTACAAATAGGACAATACACTCAGCTACAAAGCCATACACGTGGGCCAGTGGGAGGTAGGAAATAACCGTCTGAAGGGGAGGGGGTTATTGGAGGAGGGGAGGGGAGGGGAGGGAGGTGGAATAACCACTTGTTTTGGTTGGGGGAATAACCAATAAAAAACAGTTTTTCAAATTAGAGGAGGGGAGGGGGAATGTTTCAAGATCTCAACAGCTAGATCTGTGTAATATTTTATGTCAGGCCAATGCTCTGACCACAGTAATTCTCGTGCGCTCCAATGCTCTGACAAATATTTCAAGTATACCTCATCCTTGTTAAATGTTCCCTGGAACTTCCAAAGTAGTCTCCACTGCATCTTCATACAACTAACAATGTTGGCATGGGTGAGAATAGCTCCCTTTGGCTTGCCAGTCGTTCCTGCAGGGATTATAATGTGTGTGAGCAGAGATAGAGACAGGATGGTAAATGGACTGTGTGAGAATTAGATAATGGAGTGTGTGAGAGTGATATGATATGCAAGAGTTACATGCATAATGAGAGGTCCACAGGAGGAACACTTGTGTAACTCATCAAATGTTTCAATCTACCAACCACTATAATTAATTAGACTATTTGCAAATGGTTATCAAGTGAGTAAGTTGAGGGCTATGAACGACTCAAAGTTTTATTAAAATATAAACAGACGGGTTCATAATGTCGCTAAATCTTCAAATTAATCGTTCGTTGAAAAGTACTATCTTACTCCTGACAAAATAATAATCTCATTTCTAATAATCAATTAGTGCACTGTAGAGCTTGTTTTACAACAACGTGCACCCAATAATTGGGTACAAAATCATCTCCCACATCTTCTTTAAAATCAGGCAGTACACGGTGTTCCACCCCCTCCCCAAACACCCGCTCCAACAACGCCCCAAATCCCTTCAATGTATGGAGATAAAACGGGATATCATTGAGCTTTAGAGTTGGTACCATTACCCCATCTCTCTCCTGTAGAATCACATCTGAGTCCCTCTCCAACTCCGTGCCAGATACATCAAAATCTGCTTGAAGCAACAACCCTGTCAGCTCCCCATCCTTTTCAATCAGGTGATTCTTGATGTTATATATCCGGGGTGAGTTGTAGTAGATACTAGAGAACGCAGCCGGGGGCAGGGTCTTGTGGGTGATGACGCAATCAAAGTTCCTGTGATCAATAATCAACACACCACCCGGTCTAAGAAGATCCCTAAAGTTGGTCAGAGCCTTGATGTGGGTCTTATTCTCCCCTTCAAAGTCGGGTAACATGGTGAAGGAGTTGCCAATACAAATGATAGCATCGTATCCTCCCTCTGGGTGGACCACTGTAGCACCATCCACTAAATCCACCCAATCTCCCCATCCAATGTTCCACTTTCCAAACCTCACATCATCACCACTCCTCCTGTCTTTCTCTTTCACAGCTGCTGCTACCATGTTCGTCTCTACATCAGAACTGGTGACGTCATACCCCTCCTCAACCAGCATCACACTATCAATCCCATTGGCACACGCTACATCGTACACAGTCCTTACATTTCTACCTTCCAAGATGGAGAGGAGTGTGGATTTGTAGAATGAGAACCTGACATTGACGTCTCCCATGTAAATATGCCACATCCTAGCCTCTCTTCCATCCGCATAGGGACGATCTTCTTGTCTGGTATAGTTAGACATGTGCCTAACTGCATAGGGACGATCTTCATGTCTGGTGTAGTTAGATGTATTCCTAACTTGGGCCCGTCGCGATATACCATGTACGTGGCGCTTCAAGTGTCTAATGGTAGTACCAATAGCAAAGTTAGACATCTCAATCCAGAGTAAAGAGAGCAGAGTTTGCTGACAAAGCAAAGAGAATTGACTCTTGTAGATCGAAATATGTCGAAATATCTTATGTAAACATGAAAATCGGAAAAAATAATAGCAAAGATCGAAATATTCAGTTATTCACAGAATATTCACCCCATATTCATCGAGTCTGCAAATTGGACGATCCTCGTGTTTTGTAAAGTTAGACATTTCAATGCAAGGGGATTTGCATCTAAAGTATCTGTAGTAAGATAGAATAACCCTCGCCCCCGCCCCCCCCCCTTAGTGCCCCCGTTAATTACTAACCTCTAATCCCCCAAATTATACTAACCACTTGTGTAACAGATGACAGCGGTATCAGAAGGTTCAGGTTTAGATAACACGGAATCATCTAACAGTCGTCCCATAGTCATTACCTCTGACCACTCCAAACACTGCATTGGGAGAGAGTACATGTGTTCAAAGTTAGTCATTACCTCTGACCACTCCAAACACTGCGCAGTTGGAATATTGTACATTATATTATAACACAGGTTCAAAGTTAGCCATGACCTCTGACCACTCCAAACACTGCATTTGCATTGGGATATAGTACTTATTATTGCTCATTCCATTTCATTTGGAAACAATTTGGGTGATCTGTGTAAAGAGAAAGGCTAGTGACTGAAACTAACTGATAGAAGATACCATGGCTAGACCATTTTTCGAACTTAGGGAAATCAAGGTTTTCCTCATATACACAAATCACTATTACTATCAGGAATAGGGATTGATCACACATACCTTGATATTCAGGGAGTGTAGTTTATTGATAGTTTCTGGGTCTTCCACTTTTCCAACAGTGATAATGGTGCTTATTTTACAGTTACCGGTTACAAACTCAAGTAGCCGCTCAACAGATGCTTCAGGGAAGGGGGAATGCGGTTAGGGGAGTCCAGGGATGCTCCAAGACATTAGGGGCTTGGGAAGAATGTAGATGGAGGGGTTGGTGGTTTATGGTTTGTTTGTTGATGGATGGTATAAGTTGTATAACTTACTGTTTTCACATACAACGCTGGTAAGTGCAGTCTCCTCTAAAATGTGCGTCATGGCGATATCACCTGAATTGGGAGAGGACAGTGTGTGAGTCATATTACACTCTTATCACTAGAGTAGCTAGGTTTTACACGGTAAAGCCGTGGCCTAAGTCTAGCTCATCGAGGGTGGGAAATTGACACCACACGTTTTATCTTTCACCACACCCCTTCAAGTCACGTACTATGACACAATCCAAGAGTCTCATCTAGTGAGTGAGATTTCTCACCTAATGTTAGGTAAAGTGGCACTGCTACACTTCTATTAGCTACAATGGATTGCATAGTCATGTGCCATTGGGGGGAATTCTTGGCAAAGATCCCAATGAAAGTATCCTGCTGCTGATCCAGTTTTAATCGCAGTAGACCCTTTCTGAAGTCCCTAATTTGTCTGTCAGCAGCTGTCCAGTGAATCCATTGATAAGGACTGTCGCCCACACGGTAACCAAACAATTTGCCCCTAGGGATAGGAAGAGTCAGAAATATGCTTAGAGTTTCAAAATCATTGATTTCTATAACAAAGGATGCCTCAACCCTTTCTACCTACCCCAAAGGTACAAAAGGTACCTCGACCTGGGGTGGCCCTTTCTACCTACCCGGGGTTTATGGACAGTCCCTCCGCAAACAGCTCAGATATTGTTTTTATGTGGTCTTTAGAACTCATGGCCCCTGTAGTCATATCTGCGTTGAACAGACATTGTCTGTGTGTCTCTGAGTCCCCGACCTGGGAGGTTACCATAGTTACAGGGGGTTACCACGGTGACAATCTCGATTAGCGGCTTCTGGTGGTAAAAAGGGATGGTAATTAATTAGAAGTTAGGTGGGGTACTGGTCTATCATTGTTTCTGCAAATGCCCCCTAGGACAAATATGGAAATTTGATATCTCAGAACCAATAGGCTTACAAGATCATATTACAAGACCATATTACAGTTCCTATAACTTTACACTTTACATAGTGATTAATATACATTATACACTAAGAATTAAAACGAGTTAATTGGTGACACCGTCACCCATACAACTCGCGTGCCCGTAGCGGGCTGAGTTGTAAGGTGACGGCACAACCAAACAAGTTAACAGTGACACTACAAGAAACATTAATATACCGGGTATGTTAGCGGGGATGTTATCCCCTCCTAGTAGAGTGGGGAATAGGGTTAGGAATATTAGGATAGGATGAATTGGAGCGAATTATATAATAGGAAATGGGTAATTAAAGTGCGTTTCAAACGACTTGACCTGAGATTCCTGGAAATTAAGGGATACACTGATCTCCCCTGAATTTCCAGGAATCTCAGGTCAAGTCGTTTGAAACGCACTTTAGAAGGCAATTGTCTACTTGTAATATATCATTATAGTCCGGAAGTATAGTATATTAATTACTAACTTCTAACAACTAACTAACATCTACTAACCGGTAAAGACAGCTGCTCAGGAAGGACAACCCTCTTCTTATTATCACAGGATCTCCACCAGAGATACAATCCAGTGACCGCTGCCCCGATCAGTATAGCATCCATCTGTATGTCCAGATCCTTAAAGGACCCTTTCACCCCCACTACCATATCTAGAGAGGGGAGATATGTGTCTAGTTTAGATAGATATCTAGTTGACCCTTAAAGGATGAGAGATATGTATCTAGTTTAGAGATGACTAGTTGTTAAAGGTGTTAAAGGACCCCTTCACTCCCACTACCATATCTAAATATGGGAGTGATATATTTAAGGGACGTGATGATCAATGTTACTTGAAAGATGCCTAATATCTGGGATATTACTATTAGGGTGTGTGTACCAAGATCACCCATCCTAACAGTTGTATCAAGGTAAGAAGATGGTGTGCGTGGTTACTGTACTGCTGCTACTCAACCAGCCGGTGCTTGATCTAGTACATTCTACACACTACAGTACATGGAGACCCGTGAAGATTTCCTAATTTCTAGTTTCACATTTGAAGCGGCACTACAGCACTACTGGTACTCTGCAACCGGGGAGGAGTTTGGGGGATCTGGGTCTTTACATACCGGTAAAAGATGCGATGACCAAAGAGATCATCTCCCCAATAACAAATCACTGCTTGTTTAGTTTAACAAAATAACAGCTCAACAGAATCTAGGTAAACGAGGCCAAAAAGGAAATAGAATACCACCCTTGCCTGCAAGCCCATCACCGATAAGGAGAGAGAGAGAAAGAGAGAGAGAAAGAGAGAGAGAAAGTGAGAGAGAGAGAGAGAGAGAGAGAGAGAGAGAGAGAGAAAGAGAGAGAGGGGGTTCAGGGTAAGAGAGAGAGATAGATAGAAAGAGAAGGTAGGATAAAATAGAAAGAAAGAGAGTGCCAGCGTAAGTAATATGACCCTACCAGAAGGCAGTGGCATATGTAGGTGATATGTAGAAGTCAGCAAGAACCGCCCCACCGCTGTGAGAAAAATCAATCCTTGGAAATTCGTCCACTGTAAAAGAAATACGGAGTACGGAGGTGTAGGAGTAGTAAAGGCGGAGTCCCCAAGCCCGGGTGACCAAATAGGTAGATCGAAACCTACTTCGGAAATTCTTTCTGATAGGGTGTTCAGGAGGCTGGTGAGTGGTGACAGGTGATCAGTTTCGTGATGGCGGAGTCCTGGGTTTGCAAAGGAGATTTGGCTAGGCAGCAGGCAGCGGGATCGTGATTTGCTATTCTTTGGTGATTTCCTACATGTGATTTCCTACATGTGATTTATCTGAATCGTGTCCATTTTTTAGCCATCTCTACTTGATTTTCGTGGACTACGAGACCGTTTTCGCTGCTTTTTCTTCTTTTTCTTGTGCTCTTTTTCCATTAGAGCCTCTGTTGGGGTCTCTTTAGCTTGCCCCTCCTATTTGAAAGGTTCTTTTTCGACTGAAGCCTTGGTAATTATTAATTTCAGGAATTTTTGGACGGTAAAAATTTTCGGAAAAAAGTTTGGAAGTGTGTTTTTTAATTTTCAAATCTTCGCGTTCGCCTAATATGCGCGGCTCATGCAAACTGCGCGGCGTAATCGCAAATTTTTGCGCGTCGGAGCAAAGTTGAGTGCGCTGTAAAATTTCCCAACTTTTCGTTTTTGCACTTACTTTTTTATTTCAGTTTTTAGTTTTTTTTCGAACTCGCTTCAGGCTTCAGCCCCCTCACAAAAGGGCCTGCAGCCTGCAGCGTATACCAACCATGGGCCCTACTTTTCGGGATTTCATCCAAACGCCCCTGTGTGAACTTGGCTGCCTTAACGCCGGACGTAGGGACGCTGGGCGGTGGGCCAACTTCGTCTCTGCCACATCGATGTTCGAACTTCAGTAGATACGTTCGTACGTCTGTAATACTGTTTTTCCTGATATCTACTTAGATTTTACATACTGAGCATAAGGACTTTCAAAATAATCGTATTTTCATAGCGAGAAATTTCCCCGAATCGCAATTTCTTATCGAGAAATTTTTCTGAATCGTATTTTCTAAGCAAGAAATTTTACCGAATCTACCGAATCGCAATTTCTTACCGAGAAATTTTTCTCGAATCGTATTTTCTACGCGAGAAATTTCCCCGAATCGTAATTTATTACCGAGTTTATTTTCTCGAATCGTATTTTCTAATCAAGAAATTTCTCCGAATCGCAATTTCTTACCTATAAATTTTCTCGAATCGTATTTTCAAAATCAAGAGCGCACCACAATCAAGAGAGACCAAAATCAAGAGCGCACCAGAATCAAAAGAGACCAAATCAAGAGCGCACCAGAATCAAAAGAGACCAAATCAAGAGCGCACCAGAATCAAAAGAGACCAAATCAAGAGCGCACCAGAATCAAAAGAGACCAAATTCAAGAGCGGTATGAGGTATCTTCTGGATGGGGATCTCTCTTGATTGTGGTGAGCTCTTGAATATAGTCTCTTTTGATTCTGGTGCGCTCTTGATTTGGTCTCTTTTGATTCTGGTGCGCTCTTGATTTTGGTCTCTCTTGGATGGGGTCCGCTCTTGGGTGCTCTTGGGTGCTCTTGAACTTTATTATGGTTCCTTATCTTTCAGTCTGCTTTTTCGGTTTCTGACTTTTTTTCATGCTCTTTTGCTGCCTGATGCCTCAGTTTGATAACGTTCAGGCACAATTCAGTGTTTTTCTTCTTCCGATATGTAACACTGAAATGTATGATAGCTCAAAATGTCTTCAAGAAAGCGGAAAATGTCAAAAGAACCGAGTCCCACCAAAGGCGGAAGGTACCAAACCATGAAACGCACTGTTCTTGTCCTCTTTTAACACGTCTTTGTTTCAGAGAATCAAAGTTCAGACACGCCAAGACACAGGCGAGATTTAACTTTACAAAAGAACAGCCCCATCCACCTGTAAAATCGAAAAGACCCTCGATTAAAAAGCAGCCTGCTAAACTCCACAGCTGCAAGGATTGTGATTACCAAACTAACGTTATCCTTTCGTTGTACGACCACCACGCCAAGCATCACGGTGAAAGTAACGCCTTCAAATGCACGGTCTGTCCTGAGGTTCGAACCAGCAGACACTATCTAATGAAGCATGTCGATGAAGAACACGGAGGTTGGGAACAGTGCAGACCAGTAGAGGAGAAAGAGAGGAAAGAGGGAGTTGTAAATCAGAGAGATGAAGAAGAGGAAGATGTAAAAGAAATAGAAGAGGATGGAGATGTAAAAGAGGGGGAGGAAGAAGAAGACGATTCTGTGGAGGAAGATGTTGAGATGGTTGGCAGGATTCTCCAGGGAGATGAAGGTGAGTTTTGTCATTCTGACTTCATGATTAATTAATTCCTTCATGACAATCCGTCCCCCCTCCCCGTTTCAATTAACTCTAACACCCCAGTCCCACTCGGTTTCTATTCACTCTGACCCCCCCCCCTCGTTTCAATTCATACCCCCTCGTTTCAGATGGTGATAAGGAGTTTCAATGCCTGGACGCCAAATGCTCCTACACCACTAAGTCACGTACCGCATTTCGAAGGCACGTTAAGAAAAGACACAAAAACAAACTAGGGATGTTCGCATCGCTTAATAAAAGACTCGAGGGTTACGTGAAAAAGGGGCCACCTTATGGACCTTATCTGCGACCTAGGAAGAAGAAGGAGAAAAAGTGGTTGTGTGAGCATGAGGGCTGTGGGTATAAGACGGTCACTGAGTGGCATTTAGTGAACCACAGAAGAATGCACACAGGCGAGAAACCTTTTCAGTGTGAAGAGGAGGGATGCGAGAGGAGATTCTCTAAACTACACTCCCTGAGACGACACGTCGAGACTGTCCATTGTACTGAAAAGACAATATCATGTGATCAATGTGAATATAAATGTGCGTCTAAAGACTATCTCCGGCAGCATACCGCCCACAAACACGGTACCAAGAAATCCTGCCCCTATTGCACGTACCGAACGTGTAGGAACATTGAACCTCACATCACCAAGCTTCACCCGCACACCTGCGGAGAGTGCGAGTGGGAGTTTCGAAGTGAAAGTGAGGTGACAGAACACAAAGGGAGACATGTGGTGGGAGTGGGAATTAGGTGTGAGCACTGTACTGTTGTAGCAGGGAAGGAAGACCTCCTCATACATTATCGAACAACACACAATGTGGAACTCCGGTTCAAGTTGTTTTTCTCACGAAAAGAATCGGCTCAGTGCATCCGGCCATCGTGTGATAAATGTGATTATGAGTTCGAAACTGTTGAGAGTTGGCAGAAACACAAGACACTCCACACGGAGGGGGGAGGAGTGAAATGTGAGGTGTGTGGGGTGGCATGTGCGGATATGGCATCCGTTCTAACCCACCTCAGGGATATTCACCAAATCAACATCCCAGACGGTGACCCTCGACCTGTGGAATGTGTGTCATTATCCTGTAATATATGTGGACATGAGTTTTACTCCCCAGCTACCCTCCGCCGGCATATCGCCCTTCACCAGCCAGATGGCAGTATAAAGTGTTCCCACTGCCCCTTTATCGCTCCAAATATGGTCATATTGGTGCAGCACGATAACATGGATCACTACCAACCTCCTACCAAACGGAGGAAACCACGGCAATCAAAGGGACAGGCTACACATCTATGTAGGGAGTGTGGGATATCATTTGAGAGTGCTAGCTCCCTTAAACTCCATATCCGAGTTGACCACAGTATCGATTCTGAAGATGAAGATAATATCGGGCAGGAACACCAAGTTTTGGAGTTCAGATGTCCTGCTTGTGGTTGGTTATTTGAGGGTAAGAGTGATGCTGATCAGCACATACAGTGTCACCTACCCGATGGCACACTATCTTGCTCCCTCTGTGTTCACCGTGCTGGTAGTATGGACTCTCTTGTGACACACATGAAAGTAGCCCATAACTTGGTTCTAAGAGCTAAGAAGCCCTCTGCAGCACTCCTTGGCTCTGTTCCTCCATCCTTTCTGTTCCATTCTGCAGTGTATGCCCAACAGGGGACAGCAGTTGGGGCCCTAGGGGTACAAACTGGGTCCCTTGGGTTCGATGTGCCTCACCAACAAGGGGCCAGTAGTCACCAGCCTGGAGTTGGATCACAGAACTTTAACCGCTCATCAGCAGCAGTGGCAGCGGCTCAGAACTTTAATAATTCTTCAACAGCTGCAGTAGCCCAAAGTTTCAGTCGGCCATCTTGTGCTCTTCAGCAACCAGGTCCCGGTTATACTAACTTAGCAGGCATTCTGCAGCAGGCTCAACCTGACTTTTTATCTGCACCTTACCTACAGAAGTAATTTGTTTTATGTTGAACCTGAGTTGTACAATTGCCGTCCGAGGAGAATCTGAAGGCAAACTAGTAATTTCGTTATGAAACGACCTTGATTCGAGATCGGAGCGGTCCGAGGGCCCAAAAAGGCATTTTTTTGTTGTTGTAAAGCTGACAATACGTTTTAGTTTAAAAAGTATATTTTCTCCCCCAATTCACCAGTTTTAAATTATCTTACTGTGTAAGTAATAACCCTCCTGTTCTTTATTGAATTTGTTTGCTGAAAAAGCTCTATTTTATGTTACATTTATTCTTCTGTTAAAACTGGTGTTTTGATCCCGTATCTCAGCCCCTACCAAAGTACTCGGATCTCTGCTGAGTTTGTAGGTGACCCCTAGGACTACACACCCCCTTTCGTTCTTCTCCCCTCTAACATCCGAATTGTTCGATTATATAGCCCTGTTAGAAGATGGAAGGAAGTCAGACCCAAACAGAACAACAGGAGCAACAGGCCACACCTGGAAATGACATCTCACATATCAAGGTAAAGTTGAATTCTTTCGACTAAAAAAGTTGAGAACTCTCAACGATAAGTGGCAATAGTGGTTTTATCCATCCCCTCTCTCATCTATGTGTGTATCAGTTGAAAACTAAACTACTCTCTCCTGACTCCTTCTGTTTTTTGATTGTTGAAATCTCTCTCTGTTTTACAGGGGTACCTGATGAATGATCCCAAGACCTCACTAATGAACCTGGCGCGTGTATTTGTAGCCGTTAACGGGTTAATATTCGGTGTGACGTCATTCTTCCATCCTGCCATGGCTTACTCAGCCTTTCAACGGGTCATCATGGGATTTGGGTTCGCATCCATACTTCGACTGAGCCAGAGAATTGGGGTGAGTAATTAGTATGACGTCATCACATGCCCAAATATGGTCGTGACATGATGATGGATTTGGAGAGAGAGTGTAATATTGGTTTTAATTAAGGTAGCACGTGTATTACACTGGGAACAGTTCAATCGTGTACCGGCCACATTTTAGACATTAGAGAGTACCTCAACCCTCTCTGTATCCATCCCCTTCTCTTACAAATCATTCTCTCTTCATCTCTCCTAACTTTAGGTTAGCTTATCTAATTCCTCCTTCTCTCTCAACCTAAATCCCTTCTCCCCTCAGACGACGACCCCAGCGGATATGTCCTGGGGATCCCTGAAGCAGTACATGATGTCAACAGTGCTGGAGGACAGTGCTCACTACGTCCTCTTTGCGTTTAATTTTTATGGTTACAAACCGACCACTATAGTTGGAATGGTGCCAACACTGTATTGTATTATGCAGGGCAGCAGCTTCATCATCAACATGCTACAGGTATAACAGGGTCTAGTGGGTACAGGGGGTGCTAGTGTGGGTACAGGATTCATTTGGTACTGCAGGTATAGATCGGGTGCCTAGTTGAGCATGGGGTGCAGTGCCTATAACTGTACTCCTCATCTCTAACCAACCTGTTCACTTCATCGTTCCGAAATCTATCATCCCCACGCACCTCATCATGTGAATCTAACCTGTTATCGACCCCATATCAGGAGTGTAACGGTGGAACGTTTGCAGCACTAAAGACCCAGCTGGAAAAGGTGCGAGAAAACCAACAGAAACTTCTGAGAGTGGTTGCTACTGGAGAGATCTTCATAATGCCTCTTGTTATCCTTCAGCTCTTCACCGGTTAGTGTTACCCCGTCCCCTCTTGTTATCCTCCAACTATTCACCGGTTAGTTATACATAGTCATACTCTCCCCTTGTCGAGCAAGGCAACTCCATCAAAGCCTGGCTCGGGAATTTTTTCAAGCTGTCTCAAACGGATGTTTGTTATTCCGGTTATTGATAATAAAGTATTTACTCTCCGGGTCAAAGTGGATCTATCCTGACTCCCCTTGTTTACTACCATGTCCCCTATTACCCCTCCCTAACACCCCCTCCATAACCCCCTCCCTAACACCCCCTCCTCTCCTCTCCAGGTCAAAGTGGATCTATCCTGACTCCCCTTGTTTACTATCAGTTCCTCATGCTCCGTTACATGAGCAGACGGAACCCTTATGTGAGGAACGCCTTTACCGAGCTTCGTCTGGCGATTGTCCAACTTGTATATAAACCTGCCTGTCCTGGGATCATCAGGAACGTTGTAATGAAAGGTAATTGTTGCGGGTGGGGACTATATGTTATTGTCAATTTCTTAAATTGAGTGGGGAGGGCCCTTATCTTTTCATGAGTAGGGAGATTCTTCTTGTTACGTTTCAATTAATCTAGAGAAATAATACTTCAAAATTATCAAAATTGAAATAAAATTAAAATCTTGGAGCATGGTTTTTGACACAACTCCCTGTTTCAGTAATATCCCTCATTGAGCGACTCTCCCCCATGGCGTACCAACAAACCGCCCAGTAAACTACCCAGCTGACCAACAAACTGGCCAGGAGTTGAGCTGCCCAGAAACGGAGCTGATCCAAATGGGCTAGGAGTTCACAATAAGTGCAGGAAACTATTGGTAGAACCGGGAAATGTAGTGGGAACATTATTTGGGGCAAACTGGTGTCTGGTATACATAATTAGTAGATTAGCTGTGCTGACTAATAGTAAATCATATATTATATGCCATATGTTGAGAAAGCATTATTTGTTAAAATGGAGGTATTTGTTTGGTGTAGAAAGTTAATAATGTGGACAAGTAATTTAGTATTGCATACTCATTAATTGATAACGGATTAGTCATTTATTTTGTATTTTGTTGATACATTATTATACAAAGGGGTATTTTATAGTTACGCAATAATATGTTAATTACAAAACTGGTATTGCTGATTCTGGTCTAATTAATTCGACAATAAACAGTCAGAAAAGTCCAATGGTCCTTTTTATGTTTACTGCCTCTAAACTGTTTGAGAGGTCTGGTATAATGTGTGTTAAAAGTAGAATTTTGTGTAGAGTTTTTGCTAAGTGATATTCCAAGTACATACAATATTAAAATGTTTCTTTCTCCCTTACATTATGAGCTTGAGCTTACTCTTTGTGTAGAGTTTTTGCTAAGTGATATTCCAAGTACAATATTAAAATGTTTCTTTCTCCCTTACATTATGAGCTTGAGCTTACCTCTTATGTTACAAAAGACTCTTTCTCATCGTTTATCTCTATTGGAAGGTGATCAGGTGTTGTAGAAGGAAAGTCCCCCCTCCCCACCCCCCCTCTATATATTATCTCTCAACTATTCTCTCTAGCACACTAGCAAAGCTATGTCTAAGAACGTTAATAGTACCCAGTTCCGAACTCCCCACTCTCCCCTCTCCCTCTATAAATCTCTCAACTATTCTCTCTAGCACTAGCAGCTATGTCTAAGAACGTGAATAGTACCCAGTTCCGAACTGTTGATGTTGATGCTTACGACGAGGACAATTATGAAGACGATGCTAAAGAATCTGGTGATTCAGGGGCCGCTGAGGTCACTGAGAGGGCTAACCAGGTACGGGTGATTCAGGGGCCGCTGAGGTCACTGAGAGGGCTAACCAGGTACGGGTGATTCAGGGGCCGCTGAGGTCACTGAGAGGGCTAACCAGGTACGGGTGATTCAGGGGCCGCTGAGGTCACTGAGAGGGCTAACCAGGTACGGGTGATTCAGGGGCCGCTGAGGTCACTGAGAGGGCTAACCAGGTACGGGTGATTCAGGGGCCGCTGAGGTCACTGAGAGGGCTAACCAGGTACGGGAGTAAAAATTGGGATTTTTACCGTTTTTTGCTGATTTTCAGCACCTTAAAAGCCAAATAACGGCTAAACGGTTGGAGATAGAGCTTAAAAGTCCGACGTCGACCCCCCATAACTTGGCCATTGCCTACAAAATGGCACCCTTGAAATGTCTCTAAACCATTCCTAAGTGGCTATAGCCATATGGCCAAAAACGGCTATATGCGCAATAAGTTATGTCATTTATTCGCTAATTAGGACTCATTAAAGCATCATAATGGCCAAATATAGTCTCTTACATTATTCTAACATGAATAGGATGGCATATGTGAACGATTGCGACCAACCACGACCTTCGAAGCCAATTTTTCATGTTTTTACCAATTATGGTCAACTTTACCAAATTACCGCCCAATTAGGCACCAATTTTACATAATCGGGTCACAATTATGGTTTAAAGATGATCAGAATAATATTTCTGAACGATTGCGACCAATTACGACTTTCTACGACGATTTTGAATTTTTAAATCATTAATGGCCAATTAGACCCAATTAACGCCAAATTAAGAGATGTTCTGGGGAAGTCTAGGTGGTAGACTTTTTTTGGTGATTCTAAGGACCTATAGCCAACTTTTAGTGAAGGTCTCGCATGGTTTCCTAAAAATTCCTGAAACGGGCACTTTCTTACGCAAATGCCTAGGACTACACACCCCCTTTCGTTCTTCTCCCCTCTAACATCCGAATTGTTCGATTATATAGCCCTGTTAGAAGATGGAAGGAAGTCAGACCCAAACAGAACAACAGGAGCAACAGGCCACACCTGGAAATGACATCTCACATATCAAGGTAAAGTTGAATTCTTTCGACTAAAAAAGTTGAGAACTCTCAACGATAAGTGGCAATAGTGGTTTTATCCATCCCCTCTCTCATCTATGTGTGTATCAGTTGAAAACTAAACTACTCTCTCCTGACTCCTTCTGTTTTTTGATTGTTGAAATCTCTCTCTGTTTTACAGGGGTACCTGATGAATGATCCCAAGACCTCACTAATGAACCTGGCGCGTGTATTTGTAGCCGTTAACGGGTTAATATTCGGTGTGACGTCATTCTTCCATCCTGCCATGGCTTACTCAGCCTTTCAACGGGTCATCATGGGATTTGGGTTCGCATCCATACTTCGACTGAGCCAGAGAATTGGGGTGAGTAATTAGTATGACGTCATCACATGCCCAAATATGGTCGTGACATGATGATGGATTTGGAGAGAGAGTGTAATATTGGTTTTAATTAAGGTAGCACGTGTATTACACTGGGAACAGTTCAATCGTGTACCGGCCACATTTTAGACATTAGAGAGTACCTCAACCCTCTCTGTATCCATCCCCTTCTCTTACAAATCATTCTCTCTTCATCTCTCCTAACTTTAGGTTAGCTTATCTAATTCCTCCTTCTCTCTCAACCTAAATCCCTTCTCCCCTCAGACGACGACCCCAGCGGATATGTCCTGGGGATCCCTGAAGCAGTACATGATGTCAACAGTGCTGGAGGACAGTGCTCACTACGTCCTCTTTGCGTTTAATTTTTATGGTTACAAACC
>AVPN01000164.1:64700-89489 GCA_000695325.1 Pleurobrachia bachei | reverse complement strand
AATATAGAATTGAGATTTTGAATAATACGAGTTTTAGATTATAATTCAAATCGGGAGAGCAAAACATAATATAGGACTAGGTTTTCTGGAGCCAAGAATAAGGACAGTCCCGCTCCTACTATACTTATCACTAATAATAGGGACCCAACTCTCTTGTATGGACATCTTCTTATAATACACCATTAATTCTTTCAATCACACGTAGACTAGCGGGCCCAATAACATAATAAATGTATTCCCTCTCAGTCTCCACCTTCCCAATTTTCTCCCAATTTTCTTAAAACTCCTCTCCCCATCAGGAAGTCTACAATATCAGGGGAAAGGGGATGTCCCTCAAGTACCGGTATGACTGTGATCGTGTTGCTCCTACCTGTATATCAGCTCATCCTGCTGATCCCATCCTAGCTGTGGGGGTCGAGAATAACCTCCTTATTCTTGAGGTAGGATTACACTGCTGAGTAATGTTGGAGGACTTCTTGCTTCTATAACTTAGTTAATTCACCAATAATACTGAAACTCAAGATGAAATCGAGAAATATGATTCAATAGAGAATATGATTCCAAATGAATCCTTCACAGACATCCTCTCTCCCCTTCTCAGATGGAAAAACAGAGCCAGACCCTTACCAAGGAGATACCAGCACTAAAGAAGGTTCTAGAGAGGGAGGTTGTCAAGACAACGCAGAAGGGAGGTGAGATAATAAAGGCTATCTCATTCTGCTGCTATGGAGAAAAGTTGGTGACAGTAGGGGAGGACAAGGCCGTTACTATCTGGGAGGTATACCGTATATAATTGTTTGTTTGTTTGTTCTGTCTTTTTCATGTTTTAATTTGCGTTTGTGAACACTGAACACATGCTGGTCTTTGTTTGTTTGTCTATTTCTTTGTGCGTCTGTTTCTTTGTCTGTTTCTTTGTATTTGTGTTAAGTCATGTAGGATGTTATGAAGGATGTTAGCGAAGCACATTCCTTTGTTACATTGTTTGGGTGTATAGTAAAATAGAAACAATGGACTCCACATAATAATAGAGGGTTGTGTCTCCTTTATTTTGTCTTTCCAATTGAAAGAGGAAAGTAACAAACCATTACACATTCTCACATTCGATATCCCATTTATCATCCCCTCCAGTTCGCAGTGCAGTTCGTGCCTAACCTTCAACCCCCCCCCTCCCCCAGTCACCCAATACCCTCTCAGTAAGTAACATGCTAACCATCAACTCCTCCCTCCACCAGTTCCCCAGTATGGTTAAAAGATGGCGGATAACACACCACTTGAGTGAGGTGACCCAGATCACATCACACCCCAATGGAGAACCTGAAATAGTCACTTCTACACGAGGTAGGTTCCCAGTTGGTGCAGATCCCTTCACCAAGAGTAAACTAATCTAGGGTGCACTGTGAACGGTTTTAGTATCATAACTCACCACAAACTTGTTTTTATTGTCGACGTCAGTCATTTTCAATCTTTCGACAAACCTTTCAGAGTGTCAAAACACTTCTTTCTTTAGGTTTAGAGTGTCATAACACGCCTCTCTTTAGGTTCAGAGTGACAAAACACTTCTCTCTTTAGGTTCAGAGTGTCAAAACACGCCTTTCTTTAGGTTCAGAGTGACAAAACACTTCTCTCTTTAGGTTCAGAGTGTATTGTTTGGGATGTGGAGACGGGTCAGAAGGTCAGGCAGCTTCAATTTACACGTGGACAGGAGGGTGTCAAGTACAGGTTCCGAAACATCAGGTAGGTTGACTATAACTGGTTAATCCATGGCGGACGTTGCTATGGTTACTTTTTCCCTTACAATATACCCGATTTTAATTAGTTGATTAACCAGTTAGCTAATGAGAAACAATTAGTTAGTCGTGGTTAATCGAATGGTCAATTGATTAATTAGGACCATCTAGGTACGGTGGTACAGGCGACTCATTCTACGCTGTTATCCTGCCCGTAATATGGACTAAACAGTGTACATCCCACGTTGTAAAGTACAGTACAGGGGCCTCCTGGGAAGTGGTCAGAGAGGCCCGGATGAGAGGAGAGCCGCTAGCACTTGACCGTTAAAGGGGACTACTATGAAACAATCGATGTCGATCAAGATTTGGACACGTGTTTGTGTATGATACCTTCTCCATGGGGGTGAGTAAAGCATAACAATTGGAGGTTTGGAGTGGTGTTGTATTTGGGGGTTAGACGAAATCTAGGTACTCTAGTCAACTCGTTGTTCGTGTCTTTGTCAACCTATAACTTTGAAGTCCTTTATATCAATGTGCAATGTCCATTTCCCTCTACCAGTTAAGAAGATGTATAATGGACGCACATGGTTTGTTCGTGACAGGTCTATCCTTCATGCCTACTGAACAAGCGGGACAGTTTAAACTGCTGAGTATCAGTGCAGACAGGCAGGTCAAGGTCCATAACCCACACTTAGCTGATCCTGCACGGTATTTCAAGGCACTAGCTGTCGTCTTGCTGTTTATCGGTAGGTTAAATTTAACATTTTATAATTGTATAGACCATTGACTGTATGGATATGCCGTATGGATGATATTATGTTCTCTCTCGTAGAGAGAGAGAGAGAGAGAGAGAGAGAGAGTCTCACACACGCATTCCCCCTCCCCCACAGGTCTATGTTACACGATATACTGCATACTCAACTCGTTTGATTTGCTGCCCCACATTAACGACTTTGACACTGAACCTGAACCTGGAACCCCAGAGCACCATCACCACCACCATCATAATGAGTTATAGAGGGGGCTGGTTGCTTAGCTAGACTGTGTTTCTTTACAAATGTAAAGAAGGGTTAGAATATACCAAGGACTGGCATGTTTCTTCGGTGTGAGTCGTGAAACAAGGATTGGTATTTTGCAGTTGTTTTATAATTAGACGATGTGCGCAGAGAAAATAGTATTTGAAGAAAATGTTATGTGATTTTGTAAATCTTAGTAATAACAGAATAGATATAACGAGAGTTACAGATAGATAGAGAGACGACAGAAAAAAAGAAAAAGTGATGCAGAGAAAGAAAGATAGAGAGAAAGAGAGAAAGAGAGATTCAGAGAAGACTCTTTCTCTCTAAGTCTCTCTATCTCACTATGTCTCCCTCTATGTATCTTTTGCTGTCTTTTATTTTGTAGCAGGCATCGAATTTTTCGCTCGTGTTTAAATGCACACTAATAAATGTAGACGACTAAATGTTGTTTTTGAGTGACTGGATTGAATTTCTTGATTGATTGTTAATCCCCTGACTGATTCGGTCAAACCTCGATTTACCAGTGCATCTATAACCCCTTTCCCCCGAGCATTCTGGTAAATCGGGGTCTGGCTGTACACATACAATATTCGGTGATGGGGCATACAGTATGTTTAGCGATAGATAATATAATTTATTTCAGACATTATGTGCAGTGTGATGATTTATGGTATAAAGTAAAATATTTTGTTTGGCAGTTCTCAATCCTTTTGTTTCTCATTGTAAGAGAGATATTTCTGTATAATAACCCGATCCCCTGTTTCTCCAATTTAGCCCTTTATCCCTGACAAGAACATATAACCCCAGTAGTTGCGATGACAGTTAATACGATACCAGATCTCCCTGAGTTTTATGATTGCCTCAGCTCTCTCTCCACATCTACCAAAGGTAATAATAGCTGCATTTAATTGGGCTACATAACAAGATACATTGTACCAACAAAACGAGTTTAAATATCAGCATCGCAATATATATCTTGATTGCTGGTAGTATTTTTTATTTATTCGTTGTCTCTGTCCCTGTTAGATAAAACAATGAAATGTTAGTTTGAACAAACCCTTTTCGCAGAGTTCTCTGAAGCAGTTGGGAAAGTAAAGAGCATGTTAACATCAGAGCCTCATGATACTACCCCTGGGATATCTCTGTTAGACTTGAAGAACCAGACCGTCCTCGATTACCTGATATCACTGGTAATAATTTAGTATCCACTGTCCAGATAGTGGCCAAATCGTGTCCGGTTTGACTACAGCCAGTAGCCTAGTTTTCACCATTTCTTGGTACACCAAACCAAGAAGTTTTATCATCAGACATCACTCTAAAACTTACTCACTATGTTTCCCATTGTAGGTCACACTGATGTTAAGGAGAGCCGAAGGAAAGGGAGATATAGAAGATGTAAGGTGGTCCTCCATAGTCAATAGAACTGTTCTAGAGAGAATCAGACCGTTAGAGAACAAGCTACAGTACCAGGTATGACGTAATTTCAAAACATCGGAAGTGCCCATAAAGTTTTATAGGCGGTTTCAACTTTTACCTCTAACATTCAATTTGACAAGTCGGATGGTTTTATTCTAATTGATTTCCGTGGTAACAAATCTCCCATCCCAGATAGAAAAGTTACTCCGGGGTCCCACAGCGAACGGGGACGCACTGAGCCACAAGCCCTCTGTAGACGATCTAGACAGTAGTGAAGGAGAGGGGGAGGAAGAGGGAGAGGGAACATCAGGAGGGGTCTACAAGGCGCCAAAGATTGCTGCACAGCATTACTACGAACAGAGATATTTCTGTATAATAACCCGATCCCCTGTTTCTCCAATTTAGCCCTTTATCCCTGACAAGAACATATAACCCCAGTAGTTGCGATGACAGTTAATACGATACCAGATCTCCCTGAGTTTTATGATTGCCTCAGCTCTCTCTCCACATCTACCAAAGGTAATAATAGCTGCATTTAATTGGGCTACATAACAAGATACATTGTACCAACAAAACGAGTTTAAATATCAGCATCGCAATATATATCTTGATTGCTGGTAGTATTTTTTATTTATTCGTTGTCTCTGTCCCTGTTAGATAAAACAATGAAATGTTAGTTTGAACAAACCCTTTTCGCAGAGTTCTCTGAAGCAGTTGGGAAAGTAAAGAGCATGTTAACATCAGAGCCTCATGATACTACCCCTGGGATATCTCTGTTAGACTTGAAGAACCAGACCGTCCTCGATTACCTGATATCACTGGTAATAATTTAGTATCCACTGTCCAGATAGTGGCCAAATCGTGTCCGGTTTGACTACAGCCAGTAGCCTAGTTTTCACCATTTCTTGGTACACCAAACCAAGAAGTTTTATCATCAGACATCACTCTAAAACTTACTCACTATGTTTCCCATTGTAGGTCACACTGATGTTAAGGAGAGCCGAAGGAAAGGGAGATATAGAAGATGTAAGGTGGTCCTCCATAGTCAATAGAACTGTTCTAGAGAGAATCAGACCGTTAGAGAACAAGCTACAGTACCAGGTATGACGTAATTTCAAAACATCGGAAGTGCCCATAAAGTTTTATAGGCGGTTTCAACTTTTACCTCTAACATTCAATTTGACAAGTCGGATGGTTTTATTCTAATTGATTTCCGTGGTAACAAATCTCCCATCCCAGATAGAAAAGTTACTCCGGGGTCCCACAGCGAACGGGGACGCACTGAGCCACAAGCCCTCTGTAGACGATCTAGACAGTAGTGAAGGGGAGGAAGGGGAAGAGGGAGAAGGGACATCTGGAGGGGTCTACAAGGCGCCAAAGATTGCTGCACAGCATTACTACGAACAAGGTTTGAGCACAGTTCCGATTAAGTATGTGTCCCAGTTACGACACGTGGTTGGTCACACTTTCACATAATTCCTCTGACCGTGGCTGCCGCGCGGTTTTCACGCGCCGAAAGTGCACCATTTCAGCACCACGCTCACCCGTGTTCCCCTCCCTAGAAATGCGTGGGAAGAGAGGGAAGGGAGATGGAGCTGCTGCCCCGCCCAAGCTTGGTAGGAAGGTTCTTGAGGAGCTGAGAAAGGAGATGAGTTCAGCTCCTGACGAACAGACTTATGGGTCATCTGGAAAACAGGACAAGAGGGTCAGGGATCGAACTGCGTAAGTAACAATTACCAACTATCAATGAGAGTTGTCTTAACTCAATCTGGACAAGTGTCTTCATTAGCTACTGTGATTGTTGAAATTAGCAAACTGTAATTTATATCGGGTTTCTAACCCCTCCCCCTCGTTCCACACAGATATGAGGAGGAGAACTTTATGAGGATGACACTGAACAGATCGGAACGTAAGAAACCCCGACTGCAGTCAGGTTTGAACAGTATCATGGACTTGGAGGACGAGGACATGATGAGAAGCGCAGAACAGGAGAGAAGGGGAGGAAGGAAGGGTGGTGGTGGAGGGAAGAGGGGAGGAAAGAAGGGAGGGAAATTCAGGAAGAAGAAACGATGAAGCTGATTAGATGGCAGGAACCGATCGAATCAGGAAATACTGGTCCCTGATTGGCTGATAACCAATCACGTGACCTAAATGACGAGTTCTGATTGGTTGTTAACTTGTGTCGTTCGGTTCCTATGAGATGGCATTTTAATTAACTTATAGCACCAACATTTTTTACATCCTTTTATAGATCTAACTTTATTGTTTATTGACCTCCCGATACGTTCCCTATTCTGCCTCCCCAATCACCTCTATCTTACTGCTAATTAACCCACTAACCAATTAGCAATGGAAGAAGACCAGGTCATTAAGCCACATCTCTCCAAAGTATGGGGACTATCCTCAGACATCCCAGACTGCGAGGAACTCTCTTCCAACAGAAGAGACCCAACCCTCCGACTTTTTGTTAACAGGAGTCTGAGTTTGGAGACTATTCAGTATTATGGGTTTGATATGGATTACACCATTGCAGAGTATTGTACACCTTATATGGAAGCGGAAACTGCTAAATACGCGTGTAAGTTTTATCAGGATTTTGGATCCAAGAAAACTACACTAACGAAAGAAATTACTTAATTGTTATCCTTCCCGGAAAATATTTTAATGCCTCCAATTTCTTCCTTTCTCAGTTGAAAAGTTAGTTGAGTTGGGCTACCCGAAGGAGCTGAAAGACACCAAATACCTTACTGACTTTGCAGTTCGGGGACTTATCTTCGATAAGAAGCTAGGAACTTTCCTAAAACTTGATCTTCACGGTCTCGTTCTCACGGCATGTAAAGGTACCTTCAAATGACATGTTTTTAATGTCCTCCCTTGTATCACCTGGAGATCTCACGGAGGATTTCCCAGAGATCAGGCCGTGAAAGTTAGGTGTAGAACGGGAATCTTGTCAATTTTAAATAACTAATTTTTAATTCGCCCCGATTTAGGAACACGAAAGTTTACTAGAAATGAAATCAGGGAAGAGTATCCGACCAAGTTTTGTAAGTTGTTTGAAAAGATGGAGAACGGTGACGCCAGATTCCTGCAGCAGTTTGACACTCTCTTTGATACACCCAAGGTATGTCAGACTATGGAATTCAACTGACAGTTTTTTGATGTGTGTTGGTGGGTTAGATGAACTCTAATAAATAGCAGTTAATAAGTTAATTAGTTGATTAATTGATCTTTCCTTCCAGATCTTTGTGACAAGTATATTGATAGATTGGCTGGAGAAATCACCCCAGTACTCCAAATCTGCTGATGGATACTTTGATCAGGCCACCAACCTTGAGGTAATTGAACCAGTAGAAAAATACTGTAATTAACTGATATTTATCAGTTTAAGTTTTAAACCTGTTTTAAACCCTTTGGGGACGACAGAACAAAAGCTTTCCCATCCCCTAATCACTATATCCCCCTATTCCAGATCACCTACTGTACGGTATGGTCTGACGTGCGGCATGTATTTGAGATGATTCACGCCCGTGGTCCACTCCATAAAAACATCATGACACATCCGGAACAGTTCATCAATAAGAACCCTCTGCTACCCAAGTTCCTTAACTACCTCAGAGAGAATGGTAAGCCATGATGGGGTTATGAAACTAAGAAGGGCCCGTTTCATGGATGCCATTGTTCCATTGACCCTCTGTCAGACCAATGCTCCGACCACAGTTTTCGCTCGGTCCGAGAAATGAGAATAGGCTTAGGCCAATGCTCTCTTTGGAGTTGTTATCTTTGGAGTGGTTATCTTTGGAGTGGTTATCTTTGGAGTGGTTATCTTAACGGTGGTTGCAGCAGTGGAAGACGCGGCTGGAGATGTTGCCCCTGTAGAAGTTGAGCCGGTCGAAGTGGTATAGGCCGTCGAACCGGAAGATCCAGCGGAAGAGCTAGAAGATCCACCAGAAGTTGTCAAACCGGTTGTAGTGATGGCCTCTGTTATTTCTTCCTTTCTCAGTTGAAAAGTTAGTTGAGTTGGGCTACCCGAAGGAGCTGAAAGACACCAAATACCTTACTGACTTTGCAGTTCGGGGACTTATCTTCGATAAGAAGCTAGGAACTTTCCTAAAACTTGATCTTCACGGTCTCGTTCTCACGGCATGTAAAGGTACCTTCAAATGACATGTTTTTAATGTCCTCCCTTGTATCACCTGGAGATCTCACGGAGGATTTCCCAGAGATCAGGCCGTGAAAGTTAGGTGTAGAACGGGAATCTTGTCAATTTTAAATAACTAATTTTTAATTCGCCCCGATTTAGGAACACGAAAGTTTACTAGAAATGAAATCAGGGAAGAGTATCCGACCAAGTTTTGTAAGTTGTTTGAAAAGATGGAGAACGGTGACGCCAGATTCCTGCAGCAGTTTGACACTCTCTTTGATACACCCAAGGTATGTCAGACTATGGAATTCAACTGACAGTTTTTTGATGTGTGTTGGTGGGTTAGATGAACTCTAATAAATAGCAGTTAATAAGTTAATTAGTTGATTAATTGATCTTTCCTTCCAGATCTTTGTGACAAGTATATTGATAGATTGGCTGGAGAAATCACCCCAGTACTCCAAATCTGCTGATGGATACTTTGATCAGGCCACCAACCTTGAGGTAATTGAACCAGTAGAAAAATACTGTAATTAACTGATATTTATCAGTTTAAGTTTTAAACCCTTTGGGGACGACAGAACAAAAGCTTTCCCATCCCCTAATCACTATATCCCCCTATTCCAGATCACCTACTGTACGGTATGGTCTGACGTGCGGCATGTATTTGAGATGATTCACGCCCGTGGTCCACTCCATAAAAACATCATGACACATCCGGAACAGTTCATCAATAAGAACCCTCTGCTACCCAAGTTCCTTAACTACCTCAGAGAGAATGGTAAGCCATGATGGGGTTATGAAACTAAGAAGGGCCCGTTTCATGGATGCCATTGTTCCATTGACCCTCTGTCAGACCAATGCTCCGACCACAGTTTTCGCTCGGTCCGAGAAATGAGAATAGGCTTAGGCCAATGCTCTGACAGACCACCCTCCTCTTTTCAGACAAGAAAGTGTTTATGTTGACCAACTCTCCCTTCACCTTCACCAATACTGTAATGAAGCACATCCTGGATGAGAAGTGGCAAGAGTATTTTGATACTGTGGTGGTGAAGGCATGTAAACCTGCCTTCTTTCAACAGGGCACTCCTCTCAGGTAACAGCTGATATAATGTAAGGGGTCATTTCTTTACCACTTAGGGCACCTTTTATTTTAACTTTTTAAACAAACAAGAATGAAACACTCAATTGAATACAAACTCTCTCCCTCTCTAGGTTGATAAACCAGCAAACGGGAGCTGCAAATATAGGTCTCTATAGAAACCCCACCATGGTTAAGGGGGAAATCTACAGTGGGGGAAACTGCGATCAGTTTTGTCAGGTAAAATTGCCCCATCAGCTGCAGAGTCTAGAAACTATACTCGATTGTTCTTCTAAGAACCCCACAAACAGAGACTAGATAGAATTATCAAACACTCTGTTGTTATTTTAGATGACTGGAGCAGAAGGACCAGATATTCTCTACTTTGGGGATCATATCTATGGAGATGTGGTGAGGTCTAAAAAGACAAACGGCTGGAAAACGTTCCTTGTCGTGCCTGAGCTGAAACATGAACTCGATGTCTGGACTAGGTATGTTAGAAACGAGGATCAGTCTCTGTATGTCTTGTTGTATAAGAGAGAGAGAGAGAGAGAGAGAGAGAGAGAGAGAGAGACCCAGTGAACACGAGCTATTTGAGGAGCACCACAACCTGGAGAAGCGGCTGGGTGAACTACAGGCTCAGAGCTGTCCAGATAACAATGTGATCAGGAAATTGGATAAGGAAAGAAAATTGGTACGTTACCGAGGTGGCATGAGATCTAGATCAGAGCTCCATACTCTGATTTCTTACAAAAAGAGGCCCTGAAAAGAACTGTTGGTGATGGAAATTGTCCATTGCCGAGCTTGCTCCTTTATAAATATATCCATCCTCCTCAGGTAGTTGACCAGATAGATGCCAAGTATAATCCCTACTTTGGGAGTATGTTTAGAAAGGGTGGTCGTCTCTCTTCCTTCGCCAACCAGGTATAACATAGCAAGAGTGGACCAATGCAGCAGCTCTTTAGTTTAGTGATTTCATACCACGAGAATTAAAACGGGTTACGATTCATAAGAAATAATACTAACACCATTACTCACTAACCCCATTTCTCAGATGGATCGCTACGCAGACGTTTACTCGAGCAGTATAAACAACCTCCTAAATTACTCTCTAAAACATCAATTCTGGAGTCCTCCTAAGCTGCTCCCTCATGAGGCCACAGTTGCCCAGGACCATCAGGATACGATAGATGGACAGTAGAGTATCGAACTGTGTTACCATGGTAACCATTACATGGTAACTGGGTTACCATGGTAACTTACTATTGCATGGTATAACTATACTTGTGTTAATTAGTTTCATGTGTAAAACATTATGATTATGATTCACAAATCCTACACTATTATAATTAACGAGACATTTGAGAGTTTATGGTTTGGTCATAGAAGTTCATACTCATCGTGAAATAAATTTTATGTGATATAAATATTATCATCGCGAGAATTAAAATATTTCTGTGTATTTGCCATTTTTTATATCGTTTGTATATTTAATGTCCATTGCTATATCACAATAGTAAATAGTTATCCACTATAATAACCAGTTAGTTTCTCAAATGTCAATATTCAATTTGTTTCCAGATAATAAACCCAGTGTTTCTCTATTTTCGCCAAATGCAAATGCTCTTGACTTCAAGTAGGAAGTATTGCGCGAAATATGGAACATTTATACGCCGCATAAATTTCGCGTGAATTCAAAAGGCGCGCGCCTTTTTGCGAGAATCGCGTCGTTTTTTCAAGATGGCCGTTTTTAAGAATTTCGACCAAATTCGCAGTTTGGTGTGTCTCTTGTGACATTTACAAATGATGCAGACGATTGTTTGTATCAAACATCGTCTGCTATTGTGCATACTTTTCAAGAAAAACTGTACATTTACTAATTACATTTACTAATTTAGTTTCTTAATATTTAGGCAAGATCATGGGTCCGATGCCAAGGCAGCGTTACCCGTACTTCATGCAGTCCATGTGGGGCTCCTGGTGGCACGTTTCTGATCCCGTGAAATATAGGTGGTAAGTATTTCATCGGATTACTATCCTTTGCCTTGTTCGGCCCTGTTTCACCGCGCCAAACATGTCAAAATAGGCAAAACATCGTTTACAAATGTAAAGCAGGGTTACAACATGACAAACTATTCCCTACAGGGGCACTCTCAAGGCGTATACCGCAATTTTCGGAGGAGGTATCCTACTGACAGAGCTCATAACTCGAAAATTCTCGCACACATTTGACGAATACCCCACTGAGGAGGTGAGAAGGACCTACGAGTTCCCCCTGCCCCTGCGACAAAAATACAGGGAAATCTTTGGAGAGTTGGATCACGATGGAAAGTTTGTTGATCCCACTGAGTTCCATTTTGAGGCCAATAAAGAGAAGGAGCTGCCCCTGTTGAGTGGTGATGATGGACATGGTCACCACTGAAATGAATTGAGATAAAGAGACAATAAGTTATTGTAACAATATTATGAGTTCTTTTTGTTTGAACTGTTTTGTAGATCACTAAATTGAAACACGTGAGTTACATTACTTGTAACAAAATATCCCTCCCCCATTAATCTCCAATTAACCTCTAATTACCTCAAAATTCCCCCTATTTACTTTTAGTCCTCTGATGACACTGTCGTTCGAGTTCGATATACCACAGCGATATGAATTCAACTGCGATGACTTTGGTTACGTTGATAGGTAGGTTTCACTCAAAATAAATTGAATTCCCTATTTCACTTGCTCGACCCTTTTTCACTGTGCCACGCACGTAAAGGAAGGTTAGAACATAACAACTCCCACTACGTATAACATCAAGTTTTGATTTTAATTTTAATGTTTATGAACATAACATTTGATCTTGTTTCCTATTTTCAGTGAGGAGAACGAGAAGTGGTTCCAGTCCATCCACCCGCACCTCCAAACCCCAAAATGGATGATCGAGGCTGACGAACGTCGTGAGAAACAATCTGCCGATGACGGAGATGACTTCCTAACATCGGTCCAGAAAACCCCGACAGTACGACCACGTAAGAGTGTCTGTACGGCATCTGAGAGGGTGGATTTGAAGAGGACCAAGTTGGTGTTTGATGATGAGGGAATCGAGGATGAGGTTGATAAGATGCTGAGGGAACACAATGAACGGATCCTGAAACAACAACATGAACAAGCAACTAAGAAACCAGCCAGTGTTCCTGTAGTTACCACTGAAACTGCAGTACCCCCTGTTAAGAAACCAAACAAGAGGGTCAGTTGTTTACCATTGCTGGCAGCAGCCAAGAAGAATTCTAAATTCAGACTTATCTCACCCCAGGAAGACAAACAGTCGGTTATCTCTGAACTGGATGAGGAACAACCTGATTCCTGCAAGACTACCCCTAAAACAACTGAGGAGAAGAGTAGAGGAGTGAATTCTAGAAAGGTGCCTGTACCAGTGAAACTTGTTGGTGCAGAGAAAGGAAAAGCAGGGACAGATAACTTGGCCAAAGCAGACAAAGTATCAGTCCCTATCAAGGCAGTATCAGTCCCAAACAAGGTCGATAAATTCCCTATCAAGGCAGATAAAGCCCCTGCCAAAGTGGATAAAGTGGTGCCATGTAAGGCAGAGAAGGAGAACACCAAACCAACCAAGAAACCTCCCCCAACAACAGGGGCAGCCCTCAAAAACAAAGTTCCACGGAGGAGTGTTCTGCCCAGTAAACCTCCCTTCGCCACATCATCTCGTGCTGGATCAGGTCCGACCAAGAAACCAACTGCTGCCCCACCTCCAACAACACGACCACCCCCATCCCGTAGAGTCTCCTCAGCACCACCCACCCGACCACCCTTCAGAGGAGGTGGCAGTGCTCCCCCGGTCCGGCCATCGTCAGCTCGTTTGGGTCGGCCTGGTAGCGGAGTTGTTAGACCTGCTGGCCCACCTCAACCAGTGAAACAAACAACCCGGGGTACTGTAACCAAAACAGCAGCACCCACTAATAAACCAGCAACATCATCTCGCACTGCAGCAGGGAGTAGTATAACTATCCAGAAATCAACCAGATCTAAGACGGGAACTAAACCAGGTGTGCCTGATTCTAAGGGGAAATCAGTTGTAGCCAAACCGGGTAAATCATCCCAGCCTCCCACCACAAACAACACAAAGAGACAGACGAGGCAGGGAAGCGAGGCAGTCATGCGGCCAGTCCGACCTACTAAAACACTCCGAGAAAGCCAGGCGTTTTCAGTCAACAGTCGAACAATGGCGATAATAAACGAGGCCCCACCCCCATCACAAGTTCGAGCCAAACCTCGACACTCAATTGAGACACCCTCCCCTATTCGGAGTTTTAGCCGCTTTGACGAGAAGGATCCCGAGGCTGTGGCTATTGATGAAGACCAATATGAGTCTGTTGGAATGAACAATGGTGACGATGATGATGACTTTGACCCATATCTAGACGAGATGTTACGAGCACACAATAAAAAGAAGAAACCGAACAAGAGGGTCAGTTGTTTACCATTGCTGGCAGCAGCCAAGAAGAATTCTAAATTCAGACTTATCTCACCCCAGGAAGACAAACAGTCGGTTATCTCTGAACTGGATGAGGAACAACCTGATTCCTGCAAGACTACCCCTAAAACAACTGAGGAGAAGAGTAGAGGAGTGAATTCTAGAAAGGTGCCTGTACCAGTGAAACTTGTTGGTGCAGAGAAAGGAAAAGCAGGGACAGATAACTTGGCCAAAGCAGACAAAGTATCAGTCCCTATCAAGGCAGTATCAGTCCCAAACAAGGTCGATAAATTCCCTATCAAGGCAGATAAAGCCCCTGCCAAAGTGGATAAAGTGGTGCCATGTAAGGCAGAGAAGGAGAACACCAAACCAACCAAGAAACCTCCCCCAACAACAGGGGCAGCCCTCAAAAACAAAGTTCCACGGAGGAGTGTTCTGCCCAGTAAACCTCCCTTCGCCACATCATCTCGTGCTGGATCAGGTCCGACCAAGAAACCAACTGCTGCCCCACCTCCAACAACACGACCACCCCCATCCCGTAGAGTCTCCTCAGCACCACCCACCCGACCACCCTTCAGAGGAGGTGGCAGTGCTCCCCCGGTCCGGCCATCGTCAGCTCGTTTGGGTCGGCCTGGTAGCGGAGTTGTTAGACCTGCTGGCCCACCTCAACCAGTGAAACAAACAACCCGGGGTACTGTAACCAAAACAGCAGCACCCACTAATAAACCAGCAACATCATCTCGCACTGCAGCAGGGAGTAGTATAACTATCCAGAAATCAACCAGATCTAAGACGGGAACTAAACCAGGTGTGCCTGATTCTAAGGGGAAATCAGTTGTAGCCAAACCGGGTAAATCATCCCAGCCTCCCACCACAAACAACACAAAGAGACAGACGAGGCAGGGAAGCGAGGCAGTCATGCGGCCAGTCCGACCTACTAAAACACTCCGAGAAAGCCAGGCGTTTTCAGTCAACAGTCGAACAATGGCGATAATAAACGAGGCCCCACCCCCATCACAAGTTCGAGCCAAACCTCGACACTCAATTGAGACGCCCTCCCCTATTCGGAGTTTTAGCCGCTTTGATGAGAAGGATCCTGAGGCTGTAGCTATTGATGAAGACCAATATGAGACACATGGAATGAACAATGGTGACGATGATGATAATGACTTTGACCCATATCTAGACGAGATGTTACGAGCACACAATAAAAAGGTTCTTGAAAGGGAGAGGGCACGACATAGGATTCCGGGAAACCAGGGAGGAGGAGAGGGTAGTTAGGAAGAGGATGAGGGAATAAAATAAAGAGAGTTTTAAGAGAGTTATTTATGCGTGTATCACATTGGTGAGAGAGTTGGCGAATAGAAAGAGCTGGGGAGAAGAGAAAATATATGCGAGAGTGAGTGAGTTCAAGTGAAAACTGCAAGGTGAAGTTTAGAGAGTGAGTTCAAAAGAGTTCAAGTAAAAAGAGTGAGTTGGCATGACAAGAGTCGTGTTTTTTATTATGTGCTTTAATATTTTGTAAATTGTAATATTTTGTCGAGACATTCATGCGTGTTTTACTGAATTATGATTTAATTTACATTTTACACCATCTCTCTGTATTAGTTGAGATAATAATTGTGACTTGAGAATGATGTAAATGATGCATGCAGTGCGGCCCAGGACTAGAGCACCAAAAAGGAAGTTTGATAGGGAAGCAGAGAGGACCAACGCATTCACTCCACCTGACTGGTAAAGTTGTTACAAGGGTTTTTAGAATATAACAAAATATATGTATTGCAACTGGGAGTTTTAGAATCTTGGTTTACCGGGCTAAGAGTTATAAAAACTTAGAAGGAAGGATAGGTCCCAACCGTTCGGAGGACGACCCGAGGTAAATCTTGTCATCAAGAATGATAAACTAATTGAGAAGAAAATGATCGATGAAAAGCCATATTATCTGTTTGGTAGGTATACTTTGGAATTACTCAATAAAGATTTTAATTGATACAGCTTTCCATAATATCTTAAATTAAATAAATCAATCAAATGACAAATATGTCATAGTAAGGAAACGCCGCTAATTACAGAAAGTGAATTGCAGTAACAATTAATATCAATTTCAGGTAGAAACGCAGACGTGGTTGATATCACGATTGATCATGCCTCCGCTAGTCGATATCACGCCGCCCTTGTCTACCACAAAGTCCTCAAAAGATCCTTTATCATCGACTTAAACAGCAGTATGTAACATCTAGCTGAACTATATGTTGTTCAACTGTTGTTGAATTTTTTGTTCTCACCAGACAATATAGTATTACCCGAAATTAAACAATGGTGAGTCACCATAATAATGAGCTACTCCATCCCTCTCTCTCTCACACTCCCTCTCTCCCCAGCTCACGGTTCATTTATTGGCACCATCCGGCTAGAAGGAAGCACCCCTAAACAGCTCCTAGTGGATCAATCCTTCCATTTCGGGGCGTCCAGCAGAGCCTTCACTCTCAGAGAGAGACCCCAGGGAACACATGTTTACTCGATTGCAGGAGAGAACAAGCAGCTTCAGGAACTTTTAGGTGAGCTATTGTAGGGATTATGTATATAATTTAGGATGGATTAAGGATATATGATACTGTGATTCTATTCCAACGGCTATAGAAACTCACGAATCAGTTTGTATAACACCGATGTGTTTTATAAAGTAGGTATAATTATCTGACTCGCACCTCGTTCCACACCAGGCATAGAGAACGAGAAAGAGCTGGATGATTTGACAGAGTTCAACACAACCCACAACAAAAGGGTTGTTATAGCAACGGCAGGGGATAAAACAGAACAACGGCGATCTAGTTCGGGGTCCAACAGGATCTCATTTACAGATGACCCTCTTGTGATAAATCCCGAGGATATAGATCCTACCTAACCCTCCAAATCTTTGTACTAGAGGAGGTCATAGTAGTGGGGATTGTGGGTATGTGGAATAATGGTTAACATTAGCTGTAAGCTGGAACAATGTGCGTGTATTATTTGTGGATTAGCCACACTCGATTAAAGATGAACGAGTGTCGATTAAATTATGTAATATTCTAGTCTTGAAATAATGTTCTAGTATTGAAATTACTCTCTCTATCCTTAGCCAGGGGATGGTACGAACACTCTGTATGACAGTAAAAGGAAAGCGGAGACAGCCCGTGACAATAGTCTCTATAGCAATCTTCCGCCACTAACATCGCCGACAAAGACAAAAACTAGGTAATACATTGACTCCCAACCGGTAATAAAGAGCTGATTTTATAATATATACTATAGTCCACCCGGACTATTCTCAAATCTCAATCACTTCTTATATATCAGATCTGAATGTTTTCAGTTATTTACCCCGGGTTAACGCAGCCCCTGAGCCAGTGGATTTGGCGGCTATTGTTCCCCAACCTGTACCCGAGCCCCCAAAACAAGGTATGTATGTCTCCACTCCATTTTTTGTACTTTTCCATTTTGGTGATTTTAGCTTCTCCGGACCCTGAAACAAGTTGCCCCTCTCTATAATTTGTTCTAACATGTAATGTTTTCAGAATCAGAAGATTCAGAGCCAAAACGAAAGAAGTACGCAAAGGAAAGCTGGCCTGGTCGAAAACCAGAGACCAAAATTGCGCTTTTTTAAAATCGATACCTTTGACGAAAGAGACACTATATTTTACCCAACCCAATGTTGTTATCTTGATCTATTTATACACACAAGTTCTGGTTCCCTGCCATTATCAAATGAGCCTTGTTGATTGGTTTCCTCAAGTCCTAAAACAATAATTGGTTCCTGCAATCTAAAAGCATACTATTTGATCTCTATCAAAGGTTTGTGAAATGACCAAGTTGAGGATATTGTGCCTTCACGGGTATAGACAAGGTGACGAGAGTTTTAGGGAGAAAACGGGTGGACTCAGAAAAGCTTTGAAATCTCTTGCAGAATTTGGTAGGTTATGATCCAATGCTGTTTCTCCCATTTCGTGTCGCGTTATCTTTTGTTTCTCCTAGTCCCACAAACACACCATTTATCTTTCGATCTGTGAATTCCTCTCTTTGTAGTCCCCTCTTTGTATTTCCTACCCCTTCTCTCCGCGGTAGACTATCGTTTGAATTTGTATTGCGTGGGACAATGCAATAGCACCACTTTCACATCTGTGGCACATCATTGCTTGTGAATTCGTAAACTTATCACACTCCCTTCGGTCGTGTGATAAGTAAACCTCTACCACTCCCTACGGTCGTGGCAGAGGTACTCTAAAAACACTCCCTGCGGTCGTGTTGTTAGAATAACGAATTCCGTTTGCCCTACGGGCTCACGAGCGACTTGTACCACTCGGGCTCCGCCCTCGTGGCACAAGTGATGATGTACCACGCTGTCGCGTGGTACTATCGTCCATAGTCCACCCGGACTATTCTCAAATCTCAATCACTTCTTATATATCAGATCTGAATGTTTTCAGTTATTTACCCCGGGTTAACGCAGCCCCTGAGCCAGTGGATTTGGCGGCTATTGTTCCCCAACCTGTACCCGAGCCCCCAAAACAAGGTATGTATGTCTCCACTCCATTTTTTGTACTTTTCCATTTTGGTGATTTTAGCTTCTCCGGACCCTGAAACAAGTTGCCCCTCTCTATAATTTGTTCTAACATGTAATGTTTTCAGAATCAGAAGATTCAGAGCCAAAACGAAAGAAGTACGCAAAGGAAAGCTGGCCTGGTCGAAAACCAGAGACCAAAATTGCGCTTTTTTAAAATCGATACCTTTGACGAAAGAGACACTATATTTTACCCAACCCAATGTTGTTATCTTGATCTATTTATACACACAAGTTCTGGTTCCCTGCCATTATCAAATGAGCCTTGTTGATTGGTTTCCTCAAGTCCTAAAACAATAATTGGTTCCTGCAATCTAAAAGCATACTATTTGATCTCTATCAAAGGTTTGTGAAATGACCAAGTTGAGGATATTGTGCCTTCACGGGTATAGACAAGGTGACGAGAGTTTTAGGGAGAAAACGGGTGGACTCAGAAAAGCTTTGAAATCTCTTGCAGAATTTGGTAGGTTATGATCCAATGCTGTTTCTCCCATTTCCATGTTTCTATGACCAGTGTTCCCAAACCTACCTTCTAATCCGATATCCCCTTCTTACCGCTTCACCCCACTATCCCCAGAGTTTGTGAAGGCGCCCCACGCTGTACACGGGGAAGAAGGCAGTTTCAGTTGGTTTTATAGCAATCCCTCCACCCACGATCTCCAAACATACAACTGTCTAGATTACAGTTGTGAAGACCCCGGCTTTGATGAGAGTGTACAGTTTATCAGCGATCATTTAAAAGAAAAGGTTTTTTGGAATTTTTATGTTCTTCTTAAATTTTCTGAGGGATTTTGTTGTTAATACAGATAAAACCAGATAAAAAACAGCATAGGGTCAGTTGGACATCCAGTGTCACAATTTATGTCGTGGCTCATGAAATCCCTCCCGCCATGCGCGTTTCTTGTGAGAAAAGCAAAGCGGTTTTAGCGCGCTAGTCTCTCAGCGAGATTTGCAGGTGAGATATTCAAAATTCAAACATTTCATAGCTGCAACAAGAAGAGCTTCTTCTCTTGTCACTGATAATTGAGTGAGTGATAACACATTTCAGGGCCCATTTGACGGAATATTGGCGTTCAGTCAGGGATCGTGTTTTGCTGCTCTGCTTTGCTCGATGAAGGATATTCCCAAGCCGGGATTTGTTATCCTATTTGGAGGGTACAAATCTCGGATATCCAAACACGACAAATACTATGAGAGTGTTCTACAAGTTCCTAGTCTACATGTTTATGGGATGGGAGACAATGTCATCTCACCAGGTATGTGTGATGTTTGTGAGGTGACTCACTAGACTGGGGCGAGTTCCAATATTTGTATTTGAATCTATCAATTTTCAATACCTGATTGTTTTAATATGGGAATGGGATAATCCAATTGGGATAGCTTGAATCCCCCTTGAATCCAACTTGAATATCCCTTTTCCTGCTAGAGATGAGTCAGAAACTGACGACCTACTTCGCTGATCCTGTTATACTAGCTCACCCAGGAGGTTAGTTGATCTTGTTGGGATGGGGTTGAACTTGAACTGTGGTTGTTTGCCTGTCAACTCTTTGTAACTTCTTTCACCCCACTCTTTCTCCTAATTAGGACATTTTGTACCAACTACGGCTGAGGTCAGGAACAAATGTAAGGAGTTCTTGAGAGCACAGCAACTTGAACCAAATTAAACAGGTAAATAAAATTAGTACCCGGAATTTTAGGAAATTCAGAGAAAGTTCTGAAAGAAATTTGCCTTAGTCGAACCTCCTTCCCCGCCAAAACAAAAAGAAATTATGATTTTCTCACATCCTCCCTCTTTCAGACGACAGAGGAATCGATAACTGCATACATGAGGTTAGGAGAATCACTCTTGTGGCAATTTCATGAAAACTTTAAGTCTATTGGTGTCTGTTACATTGTACAGCTGCTTTATCTTGGAATTGGGAATCTAACTTGTTTAAATTATTCCACGCTATACTATCAAAATCATTATCATTTCAATCTTCAAGCAGTCAACAAGCTCAACAAGCACTGCCCTGAATTCCATTTGGTTGTCGGTAAACACAGAAAGTGCTCGATATTGTTTGGAAGTAAAAGTAAAAACAGTGTGGCATCGAAAATCCATTGCTATCAGGATTGTTACAACTTGTCTACGCAATACCTGCTAATTTATCTCATCTGTCTTTAGGAAACCTGTTCATCTCAATGCCCTCTCTTCTGTCCAGTTTCATTCCGTCTCTTTCAATCCGTGTCTCTATTTCTCTATTTTCCCTTTTTCCCCGTATCAATCTGCGTTCCATTTCAACTTCCACCTATGAAGTCACAACGAAGAGCGTTGTCTCAGGGTCCAGTTTGCACTCTAAACAAGAACATGTCGTCACACGATCATCCAGGGTCCACACGCACACACGCAGAGGGAATGTCTCTCTTGTCGATCTCTCCATTCACCCTTGCCAGTTGTCGACGTTGCTTACGTAGTATCCTGGTCTTATCACATGTATTCGGGTGAAATATGATTGAAGTGGTTGAGCGAGAGAGAGAGGGGAGGGAGGAGAATTCTTGAGAGTAGAGAGTGAAAGCTAAAGTAAAGAGAGCTGTTTAATTAATAATTGCATAGCAAAAAACAGCGTCTTATAACATGCAATCTCACAATGCCTCTCCTTGAAACCCTGGATCACGAGATAATCTTTACCATATCGATGTTCTGATCTTCTTCCACTGTCAGCTGCTCCACCTCTCTCGGAGTCTCAGCCGCTCCCTGAGTATCATATAATACCATCGGTATCTTTTGTCGTGCTCAATTCTAATAGAGAGCTGTCGTAATCCTGTAGTTAACCTTGGTCCCCTCCCCCAATTAGAAACTCAGAGCAATAGATTACACAAACAATTCCACAGTGGAATTTGTTTGTTTTAGTTTCTCTCTCTCTCTCTCTCTCTCTCTCTCTCTCTCTCTCTCTCTCTCTCTCTCTCTCTCTCTCTCTAGATATATGTCTGAAAAAGTTAGTATCTTGGCCACACATTTGTTTGTTGTTACACTGTGTGGATCAGGCCCAAGACTAGACTGTCCTCTTTGCCCCCCTACTCCCTACTCCGTAGGGCGCTCTTTGTGTTCTGTTATCAGCTGTTGTTTGGCGGCACAAATTGCGATACGCTGTTTAGAAACTGTTCAGTATTTGACCTTTTGTACTTGTGAGCCATCACACTAAATCACACTAACATTGCACCATTATTGTCTTAGTTCCCCACCTGGGACGGTAGTCCACTGTCCAACCCTAGAACACCAGACAAGTCCAGCTTGTCGCTCAATGACTGAAACAATACCATCTCTTCGAAAAGGCGTAGCTAAGGGTAATAATATAACTGCATAAAATACAGCTCTGAAGTGCCGCTTTCTATGGATATTATGAAGTGATATAATGCGTGATTCCTAACGCAACCCCCCCTCCCCCATCTAGGTCTGGTATCAGAAGATGCCCCAGTCAAGATCTTCCTACCTGAGGATAGCTTAGTCAGCAAGATAATGCACTGGGAAACCTCGGAAATCAAACTGAACGGTGGGTTTTGTTAGTTGTGACCATTATATTGTGATTTTGGAAAACCTCTATTCAAAATGTAAGTACTTTTCTAAACTGTAGCTGGCTTTTATGTGCTGTTGATTTCATGCTGTGTTGGTTGTATGCTGTCAGAGCATTGGCCTGACCCAATTCTCGCTTCTCTCATATAAGGAGCACGCGAGAACTGTGGTCAGAGCATTCGCCTGACAGGTTGTATGACATGTCATGCCCATGGTAGACTGGTCTGCGGTAACACCTTGTCTCTCAATCTTGTGCCCGGTTAAGTGTGAGAGATCAGCACTGGTATTCTAGAATCTAGATTCTGGATTATCCATATCCATGTCACTTTTATTTACCGGTTTCATCCATTTGTCTCCCGAACTTGGTCACCTCTCATTTGTTTTTACAAACATCCAATTCCTTTCCGCATGTTGCGTGTTCTTCTCTCTACAGCTGCCCCTCAATCCAACATTGTTTTTATAGAGTCGTGCAGTGTGTATTGTGGCCCATTTTGACCTGCCGGAGATTGAGTACACAATTACTGTTCATATATTTCTAATATATCTTCCTCATCTGTTTTGTAGCTGAAAAAGAGAGTCATGTTATCATCGGCAGGTCTGCTTTGTGTTTGTCAGGTGGTGTAGTTAACTGTAAACTACCCCTCTGTGCAAGCTATGTGCAATAGTAGGGGTGACTTCGTGTAGTTAACTGTAGTTTGTGGTTAGTTGTACGTGCGATGTGGTGCTACCTGATCACTGTATTGTTTGTCTTTACTTCTAAACTGCAGCTTGTATCTTGTGAGGTGTGTGTTTGTGCCAATTTTACCCTCAACATCACAAGTGCAGTTATGTATTAGATTTAGTGTTGTGTCAAGTTATTGTGAGTGTGTAACACTAACACTAACCTTTTGAAGCCCTTTTTAATTTGCTCATTTGTGTTACACTGTAGTCTGTAGTTGTGTTAGAAGGGTGTGATAGCATTATGCTCACGCTGTGTGTTTTGCAGCACTTGAAGACGAAGATCTGGCGCTATTCGAGGACTCAGCGAGCAGCAGCCTCGCCAGCAGCAGCCACGCGAGCGAAGCGAAGTCGAGTGATGGTAGTGAAACTACTACACAAGATACAAAACGGAGGGGAGATAAGAAGTCAAGGAGTGGGTCTAAGTGAAGAGTTCTTCAAAAGATGGAAAAGTTGTCAGGAAGAGTTCATCTAAAGAACTGAAGAAAAGTTCATCTAAAGAACTGAAGAAGAGTTCCTCGAAGGATCTCACCAAAACACCATCCCGAGATTCAAAGAAGACCTTGCCCAAGGATGCTAAGAAGTCATCTAAAAGCTCAACCAAGCAAACACCCTCAAAAGAGACATCTGGAAAGAAAACATCCGATAAGAAACAATCGTCCAACAAGGAGAGACATCACCAGGAAAACATATCATCATCTCCAACACCAGCTATGACAGTTCAAGATATCCCGGTCCCGATATCTTCAACAGAGACACCTGTAATGGTGTGTATCCCTGATATTGTCCTCACCTCGTGCGACCTGAAGGAGAGGGTTCTGGTGACAGTTGAGAAGAAGGTAGCTCCTAAACTGGGTGAGAGAAGAAGTACTATCCCTGAACTGAAGACATCATCGGGGAAACCGGTCAAGGCTGAACCTTTGAAGACCAGAGTAGAACCTGTGAAAGTATCAGAGATCAAGAAAGAACCTGTGAAAATACCAGAGGTTAAGAAAGAACCTGTGAAAACACCAGAGGTCAAGATTGAACCTGTACCTGAGGTCAAGAAAGTGCTTGCGAATGTACCTGAAATTAAGAAAGGCAAGAAAGTACAAGAGGTCAAGGTCGAACCTGTGAAAGTACCAGAGATCAAGACTCAACCTGTGAAAGTTACTGAAATCAGAATAGAATCTGCGAAAGTACCTGAGATCAAGGTTGAAGCTGCGAAAGTACCTGAAGTCAAAGTAGAACCTGTGAAACCCAATGTAACACCAAAACCTGTCGAAGTTAGGGCAAAAACGGAAACAAAACCAGATGTGAAAGTTGAAAAGACGGTACAGAAACCAGTTGTAAAAGTGGCATCGCAGCTTCCTGACAAAAAGGGAGCTTCAGTGGAGGGTGTGAGGCATAATAATCCATCTGTACAACGTCAATATAACAGTGAGTGTGCTCTGTGTGCATGGATCATATGTTTGTAACCTTGTTTCTGTGCACATTCATCTTGATCTAGCGTTGCAATTCCCTGTGGGATATAGAATATAGATATACTCCCCCTAACCTTCCCCTCGTCTAAACAGACATCCCTCTTTTTCTCTATTTTGATGTCATCCCTCTGTTAATATTCTCCAAATCCCCCTAACAACTCTCCAGACATCACGTGACCACTGATTCACCATATAAATGTCATGCATGATAATCGATAGTATTCCCCCATCATTCAGGCTGAATTGAGCAATCACCGAGGTGGACAAAAAGACCTAAATTTCTAAAATCAGTATACCAGGGCGATAGTTTCTATTTTCTCTCTCAATAGCTTGTTGTCTAGGTAGTAGACTAGAAGTCAGAAGAATACAATTTAATTGAAGCCATAATAAATACAAGCCACATTTTTGTACTACTCTTTACCGTTCGACTGAGCAGACACTAAGTTTTTGTTATAAATTTGTTAGATTTTGTTGGTTACAGTTTATCAAAATACAGTTTATCAAAATTTTGATAAACTGAATTCAGTGTACAATGCCCATACTTGTTTTGTTCAAACTCTTTTTTATCGCGGGGAAGGAGGGTCGAACAAGGCAAGCCCATAC
>AVPN01000164.1:42257-61786 GCA_000695325.1 Pleurobrachia bachei | reverse complement strand
GAGAGAGAGAGAGAGAGAGAGAGAGAGAGAGAGAAAGAGAGAGAGAGAGAGAGAGAGAGAGAGAGAGAGAGAACATGACGGTAGGTACATACTTGTGAAAAATGGTGATAGCAATAAAATTCAGCCACTTAATTATAAGTCACGTGACCGGAATTTTCAGCCAGTACAGGCTGGGGCCAAGTGAGTGCTAACATGTTCAATTATTATAAAAAATTTGAATTTACGCTTCCTAGGACTGAACTTTATGTTAATTTTTCACAAATTAGAGATGAAAATTTATAAATTGGATTTGGCCGCATGTACCTGTCCAATTTAATAAAGCATAGCATTTGAAAACTAGTAATAGTATGTACATACATTGTATGGGCTTGCCTTGTTCGACCCTCCTTCCCCGCGATAAAAAAGAGTTTGAACAAAACAAGTATGGGCATTGTACACTGAATTCAGTTTATCAAAATTTTGATAAACTGAATTCAGTGTACAATGCCCATACTTGTTTTGTTCAAACTCTTTTTTATCGCGGGGAAGGAGGGTCGAACAAGGCAAGCCCATACTATTACTAGTTTTCAAATGCTATGCTTTATTAAATGGACAGGTACATGCGGCCAAATCCAATTTATAAATTTTCATCTCTAATTTGTGAAAAATTAACATAAAGTTCAGTCCTAGGAAGCGTAAATTCAAATTTTTTATAATAATTGAACATGTTAGCACTCACTTGGCCCCAGCCTGTACTGGCTGAAAATTCCGGTCACGTGACTTATAATTAAGTGGCTGAATTTTATTGCTATCACCATTTTTCACAAGTATGTACCTACCGTCATGTTCTCTCTCTCTCTCTCTCTCTCTCTCTCGCTCTCTCTCTCTCTCTCTCTCTCTCTCTCTCTCTCTCTCTCTCTCTCTCCCTCTCTCTCTCTCTCCCTCTCTCTCTCCCAACTTACCAGTAACACAATTATCACCAGCCCACTATATAAAAAACTGAAACTGTGCAGCCATGTGTATGATGCACGTCCATTCCCAGTTCTTTATTTTCTTTCGTTTTCACTGTACTTTGACATAACATATCTATCTTTCTGATTTGTCCCAGGGAAGATGGCGGCTGATGTTGGGAAAACACTGGAGGGATTGAACTTATCAGAGAAAGGCCAATCGAAATCAGGTTGGGAACACATTTTTTTCTGTTCCAATTAAATTTTGGTTTTCCACGTGCGGTACTAAATTGTTATATCCTGCTACATGGCCTATGCAAGCTGCTCCATGGGGATAACTTATTATATCCTCTCATTTCTAGATATATTTCCCCTGTGTTTGACCTGCGTCCCTCCAGACACTGTTACCACAGGTTCTAGTACACCCAGTAGTAGGGGCAGTTACCTGGACAATATGCCAAGTAAGAACGATGATAAGAAGACCCTATCCCCATCCCTGCTGCGTTTATACATCGATGAAGTGGAACTGGATGATAAGGTAGGGTGTACTGACTGATTGACAAGGTATAAGAGGTTGTTCAGAACGTGAGAATGGCCGTGACAATCTAGGGTTAACTTGGATGAGAGTTTCTAATCTAGTTATTATCAGGGACTCTCGGTTTAATGGGAACCGGGGCGTGCCGTTTAATAAAGTCATTGGCGAGAATAGAAAAGCGTTTTATCCAGGGCCGCCTTTTATACTGACTTCAATAGTCTTTTGACACACGCGGGACACACCCTCTCCTTCCTAAATGTGGAGCGGGAGATAAAGAAACATGGATAGAAATAGAAAGAGTGAGAGAGAGAGTTGTTTGGATGGGCTCGAAAGAGAGATAGAAGAAGAAAAAGAGGAGCGGGGAGAGATGGATTGTTGCTTGTCTCAATTAACATCCCTGCATTATGACAGATTGACTGATCGCTTCATAAGATCACCAATTAGACCTCTTCTATTTTACAAATTATCTCTCTCCTTCCCTCATTCAATCATGAAAAAGTAACCGAATTTCATCCGAAGTAACACAGTTCACTGCCTATCCTCAACGATGACAGATAAAATACCATATGATGGCAATGATCCGCCACCATATATATCCATAATCGCCTAAAACCATTGCCTAACTACCTAACATCCCTCAGGTGTCCATTCGTGATTTTCTACGCCATCTAAAAAGAACAGGATTGCGGCCCTTTGGTGACCCCCGGCTTACTGAGATGATGCACAAGCTGTCTAACGACCCAAGTGGACTGTTAACCATCCAATCAGAAATAGGTGAGGAATGTGTTATCGTTTAGATTTTTGTTTATCCCGCGACCACGAGAAAAGAATATGGTGTCAATATATCTGATATCAGGAATATACGTATTGAAAGGTTTTCCCTGGGTAGCAGTTTCCCTCAACTCCTATTTTATTTCAGGTTGTAAAAAGTACATGAATGTGGAGGAGTTTATAGAGGCAACCTCCAAGAATGCTTACCTGCTGAACAAGGCCCTCAGCTCCAACCTTATTATCCCTGAGTTCCCTGATTTCTGTTAGTAAACACTTATTATCTTAGAGCATTACCCAATTCAATTACTTAAGTGTAATTTTCTTAGAATATGAGTCAAATTAGTAAAAAAGTTTATTCTTTATTGAAGTGCCCGGAATCATTTGCTGTGTAATCCAAATTCCCCCCTGTCCAGGTAAAGAGATAGCTACAATGTACAAGAAACTGCTGGGTGTAAAGGGAGCTCTCTCTCTCTCTCTCTCTCTCTCTCTCTCTCTCTCTCTCTCTCTCTCTCTCTCTCTCCCTCTCTCTCTCCCAACTTACCAGTAACACAATTATCACCAGCCCACTATATAAAAAACTGAAACTGTGCAGCCATGTGTATGATGCACGTCCATTCCCAGTTCTTTATTTTCTTTCGTTTTCACTGTACTTTGACATAACATATCTATCTTTCTGATTTGTCCCAGGGAAGATGGCGGCTGATGTTGGGAAAACACTGGAGGGATTGAACTTATCAGAGAAAGGCCAATCGAAATCAGGTTGGGAACACATTTTTTTCTGTTCCAATTAAATTTTGGTTTTCCACGTGCGGTACTAAATTGTTATATCCTGCTACATGGCCTATGCAAGCTGCTCCATGGGGATAACTTATTATATCCTCTCATTTCTAGATATATTTCCCCTGTGTTTGACCTGCGTCCCTCCAGACACTGTTACCACAGGTTCTAGTACACCCAGTAGTAGGGGCAGTTACCTGGACAATATGCCAAGTAAGAACGATGATAAGAAGACCCTATCCCCATCCCTGCTGCGTTTATACATCGATGAAGTGGAACTGGATGATAAGGTAGGGTGTACTGACTGATTGACAAGGTATAAGAGGTTGTTCAGAACGTGAGAATGGCCGTGACAATCTAGGGTTAACTTGGATGAGAGTTTCTAATCTAGTTATTATCAGGGACTCTCGGTTTAATGGGAACCGGGGCGTGCCGTTTAATAAAGTCATTGGCGAGAATAGAAAAGCGTTTTATCCAGGGCCGCCTTTTATACTGACTTCAATAGTCTTTTGACACACGCGGGACACACCCTCTCCTTCCTAAATGTGGAGCGGGAGATAAAGAAACATGGATAGAAATAGAAAGAGTGAGAGAGAGAGTTGTTTGGATGGGCTCGAAAGAGAGATAGAAGAAGAAAAAGAGGAGCGGGGAGAGATGGATTGTTGCTTGTCTCAATTAACATCCCTGCATTATGACAGATTGACTGATCGCTTCATAAGATCACCAATTAGACCTCTTCTATTTTACAAATTATCTCTCTCCTTCCCTCATTCAATCATGAAAAAGTAACCGAATTTCATCCGAAGTAACACAGTTCACTGCCTATCCTCAACGATGACAGATAAAATACCATATGATGGCAATGATCCGCCACCATATATATCCATAATCGCCTAAAACCATTGCCTAACTACCTAACATCCCTCAGGTGTCCATTCGTGATTTTCTACGCCATCTAAAAAGAACAGGATTGCGGCCCTTTGGTGACCCCCGGCTTACTGAGATGATGCACAAGCTGTCTAACGACCCAAGTGGACTGTTAACCATCCAATCAGAAATAGGTGAGGAATGTGTTATCGTTTAGATTTTTGTTTATCCCGCGACCACGAGAAAAGAATATGGTGTCAATATATCTGATATCAGGAATATACGTATTGAAAGGTTTTCCCTGGGTAGCAGTTTCCCTCAACTCCTATTTTATTTCAGGTTGTAAAAAGTACATGAATGTGGAGGAGTTTATAGAGGCAACCTCCAAGAATGCTTACCTGCTGAACAAGGCCCTCAGTTCCAACCTTATTATCCCTGAGTTCCCTGATTTCTGTTAGTAAACACTTATTATCTTAGAGCATTACCCAATTCAATTACTTAAGTGTAATTTTCTTAGAATATGAGTCAAATTAGTAAAAAAGTTTATTCTTTATTGAAGTGCCCGGAATCATTTGCTGTGTAATCCAAATTCCCCCCTGTCCAGGTAAAGAAATAGCTACAATGTACAAGAAACTGCTGGGTGTAAAGGGAGGCCTAAATGCACAGTACATCCCCCAGCTAGCTCGTCTCAATCCTGACTTCTTTGGTTAGTTGAATGATTTAATTGCATTCATCTTGACTAATGGTCAAATGACAAATCTAGTTCAGGATCCAACTCTATACAGCACATAACAGTTCCAATACAATACAATAACCCTCCCCCATCAGGTATCTCTATCTGCACCGTTGACGGACAGAGATTTGCCATCGGAGATACAGACATCCCGTTCTGTATTCAATCCTGTAGCAAGGCCCTCAACTATGCCATCAATGTGGCTGAACTAGGTCCTGACAAGGTTCACCAGCATCTTGGAAAAGAGCCAAGTGGAATTGGGTTCAACCAGATCTCGGTATGTTTGGGTTTGAAAGTTTTGAAACATTACTTCGTGATACTAAAACTATCCTTCGTTCCCTATGATGTACTGATATGTTTCTCTGATCTCTCTTCCTCGGTCTCCACACGAACACACCTTCACAAACTTTAACCTCGAAACCTAAACGGTAGATCATCAATCTCCTTTCCATCAGCTCGACAAGAACGGTCTGCCCCATAACCCCATGATTAATCCTGGAGCCATTGCCTGCTGCAGTGTTCTCAAGAATATGTGGAGTCTGGATGATCGATTTGACCATACTATCAGTAAGTCAGAGGAGAACCTTGCAAAAAGTTTTTCGGTTTTGTATGTTGTAGCCACTTAATTCAAACTTCAAAGTGTCAAAAAGGGGTAGTCATTTTGTTGTGATGTAAAGGATGAGACACTAGCTGGCATAGAATTCCGTTCTGGAAAACACTATTTGTATCAAGGTGTGAATCCTATTTCCTGTTTCATATAAAAACATTTCACACCCTTTCAGACGAATATAAAAAGATGGCAGGACAAGAATTTATTGGCTTCAGTAACGCCACCTTCCTTTCCGAAAAGTCGTGTGCTGACCAAAACTTTGCAATTGGTTACTTCCTTAAGGAGCATGGAGTATTCCCTCCGAGTGAGTAAAACTATCCAAAAATAGGACCTTTCAAAAAGTGAACATTTAAAACAAAAGTGTTCCGGCGCCGGGAATCGAACCCGGGTCTTGTGGGTGAGAGTTGTGGGTGAGAGCCACAGATGCTAACCCCTACACCACGTCGGAGATGTACAATGCGCAATTACAGTCAGTTTATAATCTTTCGTACACGAATACTTTGAATCGAATCAAATGACACAACTTCGAAAAAGTCATAGTATCCGAGGTCAACATATTGTGGTTACTCCTAAATCAATTTAAGATCAACAATCCCTTCTCTTAACACTAACTACCCCTCTCAGATACGGATCTAAAGCAGACACTGGATCTCTACTTCCAGTTGTGTTCTGTAGAAGCAACCGCTGAATCTTCTGCTGTGATTGCTGCCACTCTCGCTAACGGTATATTACTAAATCACAATTGTTATGCTGTATTAGCATATTAGCAAGTGACCGGTTTAGTGTTTATTTCCCTCTGTTGCGTACCTAAAAAACAACGGGTTTCTCTCGACTCCCAAGTCCCAATCAATAGTTATCACTTATCGCAATATATCTCCAGGTGGTGTGTGTCCCATTACCCAAGAATCTTGTATAACACCTGATGCTGTCAGGAACACCCTATCTCTCATGTACTCATGTGGCATGTACGATTACTCAGGGGAGTGGGCCTTTGAGGTCGGTCTGCCTGGGAAATCAGGTAATATAGCAGTTTCACACCTCTCACTCATTCCATTTCACAATTTATCGGATTATATCGAACCTTTTCTTCTAGCTGCTCTAATATCTCTGACTCATGACTGCCGCAGCACTCCCTCAACCAACCCTTGTTTTCCAGGTGTGGCAGGTTCTATCTTTATAGTAGTGCCCAATCTGATGGGGATCTGTGTGTGGTCCCCTCCCCTGGATGCCCTAGGTAACAGCTTCAGAGGGATTGAGTTCGCTAAAATGCTCTGCAAACGGTTCAGTTTCCATCAGGTATAGCACCCCTTGAATTTATTCATACTTTTATGGCGGTGTCAGGCGACTCAATCCCCCCACTTTAGAGTTTAGACCAATAACCATGATGCATTGACTTCAGTATCCTATAATAGACACCGCTTTCTCCTAAATTTGTATCCCAACTACTGTAAAACTAGAAATTTTCGTGAGATTTTTATTTTCGCTCTTTATTTTTGGCTCGAAAAACCGCGAAAATTAATTTCGCGAAAATATTTTGGACGATTTTCTCCATAAAGCTCGTGCAAATTATTTCAGGAGTAGTCTTAATAATGGTCATGCACAACCACTGCTCTTATACGTGGAAAGGCATTCAGTGGGAGTTGTAAGCCTATGAGATGTGAGCCTTTTCTGTCTCATCTCTGATTGGTTATCTCGTAGAGCCAATCGGCGATGAGAAAATACTCTCATTTCATTGGTCTACGCTAAGCAGGTCTGGTGTCTCAAACAATATACCCAGGTGTGAATCCTATTTCCTGTTTCATATAAAAACATTTCACACCCTTTCAGACGAATATAAAAAGATGGCAGGACAAGAATTTATTGGCTTCAGTAACGCCACGTTCCTTTCCGAAAAGTCGTGTGCTGACCAAAACTTTGCGATTGGTTACTTCCTTAAGGAGCATGGAGTATTCCCTCCGAGTGAGTAAAACTATCCAAAAATAGGACCTTTCAAAAAGTGAACATTTAAAACAAAAGTGTTCCGGCGCCGGGAATCGAACCCGGGTCTTGTGGGTGAGAGCCACAGATGCTAACCCCTACACCACGTCGGAGATGTACTATGTGCAATTACAGTCATTTTATACTCTTTCGTACACGAATACTTTGTATCGAATCAAATGACACAACTTAGAAAAAGTCATAGTATCCGAGGTCAACATATTGTGGTTACTCCTACATCAATTTAAGATCAACAATCCCTTCTCTTAACACTAACTACCCCTCTCAGATACGGATCTAAAGCAGACACTGGATCTCTACTTCCAGTTGTGTTCTGTAGAAGCAACCGCTGAATCTTCTGCTGTGATTGCTGCCACTCTCGCTAACGGTATATTACTAAATCACAATTGTTATGCTGTATTAGCATATTAGCAAGTGACCGGTATACTATTTATCTTTGTTGCGTACCTTAAAAAATAGGGGTTTCTCTCGACTCCCAACCTGTTTCAATATCTCCCCCAATATCTCCAGGTGGTGTGTGTCCCATTACTCAAGAATCTTGTATAACACCTGATGCTGTCCGAAACACCCTCTCTCTCATGTACTCATGTGGCATGTACGATTACTCAGGGGAGTGGGCATTTGAGGTCGGTCTACCTGGGAAATCAGGTAATATAGCAGTTTCACACCTCTCACTCATTCCATTTCACAATTTATCGGATTATATCGAACCTTTTCTTCTAGCTGCTCTAATATCTCTGACTCATGACTGCCGCAGCACTCCCTCAACCAACCCTTGTTTTCCAGGTGTGGCAGGTTCTATCTTTATAGTAGTGCCCAATCTGATGGGGATCTGTGTGTGGTCCCCTCCCTTGGATGCCCTGGGTAACAGCTTCAGGGGCATTGAGTTTGCTAAAATGCTCTGCAAACGGTTCAGTTTCCATCAGGTATAGCACCCCTTTGTTCATACTTTTATGACGGTGTCAGGCGACTCAATCCCCCCACTTTAGAGTTTAGACCAATTACCATGATGCATTGACTTCAGTATCCTATAATACACCGCTGTCTCCTAAATTTGTATCCCAACTAATTGATCTCCTTCTTCAGTATGACGCTATTAGTGGAGGACTTGGAGCTAAGATTGACCCCCGCCGATACCAAACCAGTGAGACTAAAGAGAGTCAAATCGTTAACATGCTGTTCGCTGCTTCTGCCTCTGACACAGTGCTCCTTCAGAAATATTTACAGGTACAACAATTACTCCTTCATAAAGTTTTTTTTCTTACCAGTAATTCCTCTTTTTCAAATCACTCTTGTATGTAGGCAAGTTGGTTATAAAATAATAGAGGCAGTTCGTTATACTATAACGAACTGCCTCTATTATTTTATAACCAACTTGCCTTGCTCCACCTGTCAAGCCAATGCTCTGACAACAGTTCTCGCGTTAGAGAATTGGGTCAGGCCAATGCTCTGACAGTGCTCCACCCCGGATCGAATAAAACAAATAGGGAGAGGGAGGGTCTGACCTCAACTAAAGTTGTACCGACTAATACTTGGCCGTACTGCCCTCCATCTGGCGGTGTGTGGTGGGAACTGGCAGATTGTCAAGTTCTTGGTGGACAAGGGACAGTGCAATGTTAACCCACTTGATAGGTGGAACTGTACACCATTAGATGATGGGTATGTTGTAAGAAAATTATTATGTCACTTTAGTCTTTAGTGACTCAAGAAGTATTTATTATATTCTCTCTTGACATGCTGTGTCAACTGTCAATTTGTTTTATTCAAACGAACTGTAGTCATAATTTCAAAGTTACTGTGACAGTGTGTCTCAAAAGTTGATTAAAACATGTAGTCGCATATGATTCTAATTAACGGTGTGATTGATTTCAGGTACAAATACGAGCAGAACGAGATTGTAGCCTACCTAGAGAAGAAGGGGGCAGTGAAGGGAGTCGATCTTATACATGCAGCATCACAGCAGTACTGATATGACTTGTTAGACACACTACCCAGATTTAAAGACTTTAATCAAACGGAGCATCCTCTCTGACTCTCTGCTGATTTTCTTGTTGATTATTTTATAAAACGTTGAGCGAGTTGAGTAGTGAGTTACACTTACTGCTGCAGCAAGAACAAGAACAATTTAATTACGTTACTTCTATCACCGTATTCTTTATGACCATGACCCAGACTGTGTGTTAGTAATTTGTATATTATACTGATAAAATAATTTGATAATCATGCTAGCCGCGAGCGCTAATAGCTTATAGGCTTTAGAATAATTTAGATAGTAACAGCTCCTTCTTCAAGTTCAGTCCAGTATTGAAGGAATTTACTTTCTCAGCGTATTTATATTGTTATACATGTGCTGAAACTTATTCGTATTATTCGGGATTTTAATTCAAAATTAAACGACTTTTACTTGGTGTTTTACTTTTAGGGGAATAGAAAGATGCGGCGCCTTACAATACATTACGCGGCCAAGTATGCCGCGCGGCACAATATTTTCTGCAAGCGCGCGGTCCGATCAGATCGCACGTCGCGTGATCTCAAAAGTGAAAAACAAACTTTTCAACACTACTTTAAACAAATTAATTTGAGATTTCGCCTCAGGATGAAGCGCCCGCCCAGGAGGGGCAGTCCGGAAACGTTGGTATGACAGGACGCAAGAAACGGCAAACGTCCAAGTGCAAGAAGACTCCAGCACCATCCAACCAGTCCATCGCCCCTCCTCCCCTTCCCCCTTCCCCATCATCGGATTCATGCCCAACATGTAACATCCACTGGCACGATGAAGATGACATCCCCTGTGTGGCCGGCACAGCAGGAGATGAAGAGCTTTGCTTCAGTTCTGGAGACGGAAGTTGCTACTGCCTTAGCTCCTAAGAAGATACAGTCGGCTTTTGTTGCAGCCTCTGATGATCGTGGCTGTAACATCATCATCCATGGTTTGGACGAACTGAATGACAAGAGTGATGAGCTTGAAACTCAATTAAAGTCTCTTTTTAGTGAGCTTGAAGAGGCTCCGAAAGTGAATTCTGCCGAGCGCCTGGGAAAGCAGTCTTCGTCTGCAAGACCTGTAAAAGTCGTGCTGAGGAGCAGAGCCGCTCAAATGTCAATCCTGTCGAAGAAATCGCTGCTGAAAGGGAACGACAAGTTTGGCAAAGTTTTTATCTCTCCTGATAGAACATTAGAAGAACGGGAAGTGCGAAAGAAGCTAGTAATTGATCTGAAGGAGAAGGCAAAGCAGTCCCCTGGAACTCACTTCATAATCCGTGGAAATAGGGTGTTAGAAGCACCAAGGGACTCTTGAACATTTATATAAACTAGCTCTGGACTCTATTTTATTGATCATAGTAAAATAAAACCGCTTTTGAAAGCAGGAAGGTAGCCGTAAAGTTTTGTCTTTTTTAAGTGTTATCTTACCAATATGCTATAAAGCGGGATATTAAATATTAATTGATGATGATGATGATGACAGTTGGTCCGGACTCCGGTGACCGGTCTTGTTCGCCGGACCGTGTCCGATAGTGACCGATATAGTAAATGTTTCAAACATAACTTCTGGCAAAGCACTCGTGAACGCTTTTGATCGTTGGCTGTATGATTAAATAATCGAATAAACACCATTTCCAAATTCGATCTGAAATGCGAATTAACTTTTTGTCGGGCAGGTCCCACACAGCGCTACACGTCAAGTTTAATCCAGTCAATTTCCATTAAGAAGGCGTCCATGAGCGTTATATGCTGAAGACTCGTCTCGTCTCTTTGGTGAAAGATTCCGTCAAAATTGGTTCGTGCATCAGTCGGACATTTTTAAGCGCTGAAATGAGCCAACCTGAGCCGATAGTTATTGACCCCTCAGCCGACCACAAAGGTATGAAGCAATTAGTTTATCATGTTAACATCATACCCGTTAACGAGTACCCTGTCTTTCGTGATAGATGTAACAAGTGGTACACACATTGTTTTGAAGCATCTGCAACATTGTTCCAACAATACACTAACATCCCCATTCCCCAGTCGCCAATAAACATATTATTACGCTAGTCATCACGAGACATAAGTATTATTACGAAACGTTAATATTTCTAGTTGTTTCCCCTGCAGGAACGTTAATATTCCTCCACGGACTGGGTGACACTGGCCACGGATGGAGCGATGCTATGTATGGAGAACTGTCAATTGACACGTACAAATACATCCTACCTACTGCATCCGCCATACCCGTCACTCTCAACATGGGCATGAAGTAAGTCTTATTATTTTATTGTATAATATTACTAACCCCTATAAATATCCTATATTATATCGCACTAAATATATGATTGTGGATTCATTGTCACCATGGCAACACTCAATTCTTCAGAATGCCAGCTTGGTATGACATCTTCACGCTGAGTGAGTTTGACAGAGAGGATGGACCTGGAATCAAAAGTAAGTGTGTTCTATACCTACTCTCTTACTCTCCCTACCTCTCCCGCTATCATTCATTTGTAACCATGGTAACCAAGAGATTAGTTATACATACGTCGAATGTCGAATGTAGGTTTGAAACGGATTGCTATCAGATACTGTGTGTCAAGAGGCGTACATATATAACTCTCGCACTGTCTAAATGTTGGCTACATTCACTGTTACAATTTACAGCTCAATTACCCCAACTGCCAACACCTCATTTTATAGCACAACTCCTTCATCTCTCTCACCTGTCACCCAGCTCCCTACTATCAAAACTAACAGGCAACAGCTAGAACAGCTCAACTCCCTCACCCAGCTCCCTACTATTCAAAACTAACAGTCTCATATTATAACTCATATTATAAAACAACTCCACTCCCTCACCTCCCTTCCTCCAGGAGATCTGAGCAGGAGATCTGAGCAGGAGATCTGAGAGAACTGTAGGAATAGAAGGTGTCCCTATAGCAACATGAATGACGTGTCGCACATTGGGGCCTCACTACTGGGTTATGTGGTACCCCCCAATGGAGTGCTACACAGTTTGTGGTGTGCGCGCGATTTTGCGTTGTCACCCGGTCAGTGTGACCAATATTCCGTCACAACTGGTCTTTGAAATTCTTAATGAAGGAGCAGTCGGTCGCTTAGATACCGCTTAACGAACGGCCACCACTTCGACGACGTTCATCTTCAACTTATAATAGAGATATTATAAAACAACTCCACTCCCTCTGGAGGGAAGGAGGTCTCTCACATTCGATATAGGTGGTCGACTAACTGTGGGAGGTCTCTAACGGGACTCCCTCTGAGAGTATCTTTGTAGGAGGCTTCTCGCAGGGCGGTGCTATTGCCCTTTACGCTGGTCTGACATGCCAGAAGAAACTGGGAGGTTAGTATTACGTGGCTGGGATGTGGCCCGTGTTTTTTTTGTATTTTTACTGCTCCCTGCCAATGGTATACCAGGATCGTCTTTTCAGTGCACAATAACACACATTATATAAGTGTTTACTCCCCTCAGAAATAACACCACCCATCTCCCCTTCCCAGGTATCATTGCAATGAGTTGCTACCTGCCCCTCCGTAACGATTTCCCTGCATCCTGCACCATTAATAAAGACACCCCTATCTTGATGTGTCATGGTAGCAGCGATCCTGTTGTACAATTTAGGTAAGAGAGGATCATATAAGCTTATGATTTACCCACTGATTCTTAAATTCTCAAATCTTCTTTATTGAATTTTAATTCGACGCCAAATTCTGACCGAGTGGCGAGTTGTTCTCTCTCACTTTAAGTTTAAAGATGTACGTGTATTGTTCCTCAATATTGTAATAATCTAATGATAGTTCACACATATTCACCATTAGGCATCATATTACACACAAATGTGTGTGCATTATGTACATACATGCACTCTCATTATCCTACCTCTCTCGTACCCGTTACTCTTTCTGTAAGGAAGACACAGGAGGGAGGTAGTTTTCATCCCACCCCATCCCGCGTGAAGGGACGGCAATTAATTCTCTCACTACACTCACACTACACACTCACACGTGTACTGAGCCTGCTGTACTGAGAGAGGTATAGGAGGCAGGAGCACAGAGAGGCTTGCACTCACAACCACATAGATGTGGGTGTAATATTAGTAGTAATATGTGTAATACCGTAGATGTGCATACATTAGTTAACCATGTCTAGCTAACCATACCACACTAACTGGAAGAAATGCTTTTTATAAAAATATTCCTTGTCCTCCTTTGCCTCTACATTTCACTGCTTTTTGTTCAGTGTATTTCACTGACAAAATTATGACAGTGTAGCTTTCCTAAAAGCTTTCCTCAAAGCTACTCATTTCCATTTTTTCTCTAAATCTACAAGCTCCAATTTTCTCTCAGCTTGTTTTATGAAGCACAGCTTCATGCTGGTTTATCCTAAACTCTTCGAGTTTTCATGGCTTTTATTCGGTATAATATTTTACCAAAGCAGCAGCCAATAACTAAGATCTTATGATGTATGATAATGTCGAGTAATACACACTCGACATTAGCTATGTATATCTACGAGGGAGAGAGAGAACAAGTACAAGAAGTGTGAGCAGAGAGAGTTTAGGGAAATACTGTGTGTGTATGAGTGAAGAAACATATAATACCATGTGTTGCTACCATTTCTCCTCCTTTCTCCCTCTCTCTTCATTTAACTACACACAAAGAACTCACTTGGAGAGGGGGTAGGTAGAAGAGCAAGAAAGCACTCATGATTATTGATTGCTCTGCTAGTGCTCGGTAATTAGAGTGTGTGTAATTGCAAGCAAAGAAAGTACCAATTAAATTAGTTCCACTTTAAAGTACATTTCCATGGTTTAGGAGGCACATATATCACTGTGAAAGATGCAGTAGAAAAGGAGGCTAAGGGTGCAGTGTATGGCAGCATTTTCGTCTGCAATTATATTAGCAATTACCAGCTACCTCATTTATATCTAGCAAGGGTCTGTAGATCCCGTGGTTGAGGAGGTATTGAAAAACCCATCATACTCTTGCATCTCCCATCAAACTCTTGCATAGCCTATGAGTTAATATGTGTACCTTATAAGGACCGATGATTCATGACAGGATATCATCATGAAGTCTGCGCGACACAAATCATCTCCCTTCCCCTATCTAACAACTCCATCTTCTCAGGTTTGGTCAGATGAGTTCCATCCTAATAAACGGTTTCAACCCCACGATCAAGTTCAAGACATACCCCGGCCTGGCCCACGGTGCCTGTGCGGAAGAATTCCGGGATATAAAGAAATTTCTGACACAGAACACTCCTAAATAAGATCTAAATAGAGATCAAGAGACAGAGATAAACGTGTATTGTTGTAACGTTTACGTGTTTTTTTTAGAAAATAACGAATCGTTGATGTCCTTGCAGAACGTGTTCTTTCCAGCCAGCGTCTTTGGTGTTTGGAGGCTTTAACGTTTGGTAGGCTTCACCATGCATTGTGGAACGCGCGAGATATGCAGACTTTTATGTGAAAAAAGTACAACGATGCATCGCGCCAATAGTTTACAGGCGCAATTACAACACGCGCCGCGTTAGATAAATAACGCCGCGTTCCAACGTTTTTTGAAGTTAGAAAATTTTAAAACGGCGCTTGAACTTTTAAAGTCGCGTTTCTGTAAAACAGGTGACAGGCAGTGTCTGGAAAGACCCCGAGCTATGCCATCAGGTGTGAGAAACTTGTTTAGATCCATTGAATATCCGTCGATCAGTTTTACTACAAGATTCACAGAAAATTTCACGATTTTAGAGAAAGGTTTAGTTTTACAAAATACAAATAACAATTAATTGAGCCGAATACAAAGTTCTTCTGGTTTGCTGTCTATAATTCATCACCAGGATAAAGCGTGTTGATGTCATCGGGCAGGGGCTGGCTTGCCAGAAACTGCTGCTGAAGGAAATCAACAACGGATAGAAGATTTCCTGAGGACTTGAGGGACATCTTTTGGTCAGCGTCCCGTGACAGGCAGTGTCTGGAAAGACCCCGAGCTATGCCATCAGGTGTGAGAAACTTGTTTAGATCCATTGAATATCCGTCGATCAGTTTTACTACAAGATTCACAGAAAATTTCACGATTTTAGAGAAAGGTTTAGTTTTACAAAATACAAATAACAATTAATTGAGCCGAATACAAAGTTCTTCTGGTTTGCTGTCTATAATTCATCACCAGGATAAAGCGTGTTGATGTCATCGGGCAGGGGCTGGCTTGCCAGAAACTGCTGCTGAAGGAAATCAACAACGGATAGAAGATTTCCTGAGGACTTGAGGGACATCTTTTGGTCAGCGTCCCGTGACAGGCAGTGTCTGGAAAGACCCCGAGCTATGCCATCAGGTGTGAGAAACTTGTTTAGATCCATTGAATATCCGTCGATCAGTTTTACTACAAGATTCACAGAAAATTTCACGATTTTAGAGAAAGGTTTAGTTTTACAAAATACAAATAACAATTAATTGAGCCGAATACAAAGTTCTTCTGGTTTGCTGTCTATAATTCATCACCAGGACTTGATCCTTTCACCAGCTGTTAGATCTGACAATTATCTACCTTGCTGTTTTTGAGAGAAGTTAATTGGACTTAAGGAAGCTGAGCAATAGCCGTTTGAAAATGGGTTGTTTTCAAAAAGTGACGTCACAGGTTCACCTTTGTTCAAATTTTCAATAAAATTTCGAATTTTTTTGGTTCAACCGCACTCGATTTTGCGGAGTTTGGTTCATATCTCCTGTTCCTGATAAGATAAAGACTTGAAACCGGCTGCATTTGAAAGCTCTTATCTTTTTCTTTCTAACGACACCAAAACGATTTCTGTACCTTATCTGGAACTGGAGATATGATTGATTATGTATTCCCCCCCAGCGCGGCATTCCTTCCAGGCCCTTCATCTTGAAGGGCCTGCAGCGTATGCCAAGGAAAGACCCCGAGCTATGCCATCAGGTGTGAGAAACTTGTTTAGATCCATTGAATATCCGTCGATCAGTTTTACTACAAGATTCACAGAAAATTTCACGATTTTAGAGAAAGGTTTAGATTTAGAAAATACAAATAACAATTAACTGAGCCGAATACAAAGTTCTTCTGGTTCGCTGTCTATAGTTCATCACCAGGATAAAGCGTGTTTAGGTCATCGGGCAGGGGCTGGCTTGCCAGAAACTGCTGCTGAAGGAAATCAACAACGGATAGAAGATTTCCTGAGGACTTGAGGGACATCTTTTGGTCAGCGTCCCTGACTAGCTTAGCAGTTATCGTGAAAGTGATATCTTTTTGGTAGTCACCTGCAACAGGGTCATATCAGTTATAATGATGCTCATCATCAACAGTCAGTAGCATAATACCTGGTGCCCACTCCTATCTCGTCTGAAGTTTTCTAACCTCCCAAAATTCTTACCCTGTGCTTGAACAAGAACGTGGACGGGTCCGAATTCTTCTTTCTTAATATCAGTTGTCACTGAAGCAATCATAGCTCCACTTGCATCGTAAAACTGCTGGCCCCTCCTTTTCACCTGTGTAGAGATGATGTTGGTTACAGAATACAAATACGTATCACTGCAGAGAGCACGTTTTAGCGTGCCCGCAAGGTAGGGGTAATTGCGTTACTAAGTATGAGAGGGAGATGTATCATTAGTTGTAACTTCGGGGACTATATATCAGAAGTAATATATCAATGGGGGCTCTCACTGGGAGGTATCGTGGGAGGGACAGAGTTAACTCACCACGCCCCTATAGCACTCTTTATTATTCAGCATCTTATCTGTACACATGTAAGCAGTCACACCTCCCGCTCTGCCGTCATTCGCTGCGTCGCTGACCTGCAACAACAATGTCTTTCTATCGCTCGTTATGTGTTGGGATACAATGAATATCAAATAATTAACAAATAGTATTTCCGTTCACATTTAATTTTTCATGTGGGAAGCGTGGACACAGAGTCAGCGTCAATAAATCGCTTCATGGAGTCAAAAAATTGCTTAGCTAGACTGCCATTCACGCACCCTGAAAAGGGGTTGAACAAAACAATCATACACTGCTTACGAGGGATACAGAGTTCATTCTCCGGGCGATATAACTATCCTCGAAACAGAAGGGAACCTTGTACTGGCCAGTTGTTCCAGTTGTTAGTTTGGAAATGAAGGGCACTGCGACCTGTTCCATAACATAGGTTTCCAGGTCCTTAGCTAGCTCATAATCACCATCAGAATCAACAGCGCTGTGAAATTGAGGAATGGTGTCACACATGTGTTTACATAAGGGTAGGGGTATGTTAATCTGGATTCAACTGTCTGGCGGCGCCACTTCTCAGATGGGGCGCCAGACAGGGATTCAAGTAGTGCACAAAAGGTATCGCGGTAAGAAGGCAGCTAAACACACCCACCTTGCGATGGCATCAGGTACGGGGTGAAAGGCATCATTCTCACTAGCCACCACCTCCAGACCATATTGGTAGGTTGCTGATCCAGAACTGGAGGTTACAAGCACGTACAGATCATCAGGCCCCCCTGAAACAACATGGTGTGTTTGGTATGTTCTAACACTCATTTAGATTTGTGAATGAGGGGCACTGGGACAGAGATGGTCGAACAATGTAACCATGTGTTAGGTCTGAATATAAAATTATGAAATAATGAACTTAGTTTGAATCATGAATCATGATATTATGACAACTTACATGTTGCAGGATCGTATGTGAACGGAGGGCAGACGGGAGCAGGGTCGGCATCTTTATTACTAGCAGTGTCACACACTTTAGTCTTCATGTCCACACTAGGAGAAGGATTATTGATTAGCATTCAGTTACAATAGTTACCATAGGATATCGTAACTGAATGGTCCATAGTTACCATTGGTTACCAAAAACCTAATTGAACACACCATGGTAAACACTAAACAGTAGTTACTACATACTACACAACCCCTTACCCGACTGCACTCACCTAGTGTAAACTCGGAGTCGAAGCCAATTGTCATCACCGATGGGCCTGCTGTCCCATTGAACGTTCATTAGATACACCTTCACTGTGAAACTCCATTTGCCAATAAACATGCCTTTACACAGAGGCGCCCTGTTAGGAGAGAGAGAGAGTTGTTGTTAACGAACTGATAGAAACCATTCAATTAGGAGATCAAATTATGATTTCCAGTAACCATCATAATTTGATCCCCCTCATCATGGCCGGCTATAAGCCGGTTCTGACCCCAGTTTGGGACCGCACTGAGTGAAATTTGTCATGGTTCTGACCCCTGTAGCTGTCTTCATATACCTGAAGAGCTGTTCCTTGTTTTCATTTATCACCATGGATGTTTCGGGGGAGTAGCTGATACCCACTGTCTTGTACTCTACCGGAGTAGTGGAACTCACTCCTGCAGAATAGAGGGGGTTTTAAATGTTGACAAGATGGAGGGTCAGAACTCAGGGGGTTATCAGGGTACAGAGCTTATTTTGACGTCATATTGGCGGATCGCACTACTGTTAGAAGAAGAAACATTGCTGATATAATCGATAAATCCAATGCGACACCAGCTCAAGTAAAGCTAGTGCCTAGTGGTTGGCTAGAAAAAAGTATCACTTACCCCATGAGAGGACGGTTGCAATTGCAAATAGGACCGTTACAGAGGACATGACAACAATATAGTAGTAGTAATTCTGTCTATAAACTGGAGATGAGAATGAGCTAAATAATGCCATTGTGCCTGCTTTTATACCTGTCTCCTTATCTACTCACTGGCCGCTTGTTGAACCATGGGTCATGGGAAAGAATACCAAAACTGTCGACTCAAGATTAGGTTTTGGGGTGACTTTGTCATATTAGATCACCCTGTAGACATACATACCCTGGAGCTGCAATACTTTTAGAATATTCCACGGTATATAACAGATATAACTCTATATATATGTAGATAGCAGTACGGTTTTACCTTCTGCCCTATTAACCATCAGGTATCTCTATTCACCACCAGTTTTACCAATGTAGCTCAATGGTCTGAAGTATGCCTGAAATAGTGATACAGAATGTGGATGTTTCATTTCCTTTCACTCCCTACAAATGCCAGGTTAGATAAACTTTACAATACAAGTTACATGCCACCCTTGTCCCCTCTAGACAAAATTGACAACTTACCAACCCTGCTCTACCAAATTTACGGTAGAACAGTGTCTTTTCCCCCGTCCTTGGTACAACTCCAAGAAGAACAACTCTCCCCCCTCAGGAATCATACATGGGTCACGTAATACAGGCTCTTCAAAGGAAACAGAATGCAATTCTAGAATCCCCTACTGGCACTGGTGAGTTTAAATAAATTCAAACACTGTTCTTTCTCCCCCCCCCTCTCTCT
>AVPN01000164.1:28663-40768 GCA_000695325.1 Pleurobrachia bachei | reverse complement strand
CTCTCTCTCTCTCTCTCTCTCTCTCTCTCTCTCTCTCTCTCTCTCTCTCTCCCGCCACACCCCTTCTCTCCCAGGTAAAACATTGTGCCTGCTATGCTCGGCACTGGCATGGCGTCAGACCTACATTGCCCAACGGCAGCTACAAGCAGCGAGATCAGGTGCCCATCTGGAGGGACTATCAGCCGCTGTTGGAGAGGGTGGGTGTCCCCTGCGACCCTTCCGAAAGTACCGGTAAGGATGTTAATAGATGCGGTCCCGGACCCACTCCCAAATATCCCAGGTATTGTAGTAGATCTTTTAGATATCTTGTAGATATTCGGATCACATCTTCCGATTATTTAGAGATAAGAGATTTGGAACAACGCACCGTCTCTTAGAGTCACTAAGTCATCACAACACTCACGTCTTGCTGTTGTCAGTTACAAAATACAAAAGCAGATAACACTTTTATTTTACAGGTGGTAAAGGAGTTACGTAACACCCGGTACAAGCCAAAGATAGCGGTGTTAGGATCACGTGACCAAATGTGCGTCCATCCAAAGGTAATCAATGCATCATCTTGATCATAAATCATCCTTTATTTGTTTTACACTGTCATGCAACTCAATCTTGATCATAATTCCAGACAACAAACCCAATACAACAATTTTTACAGCCCTTATTATTATTATTGTCTCTCAATCTTCCGCAGCGGAAAGTCGAGAAGCTTTCATAGTTGCACATTTTCAACTTCCATTTAAATACCTATCTCCATGTATTTTATACAGGTGAAAGATATGGAGAACTCGACTGCTAAGATCCATGCTTGTAGGGCTAAAGTTAAGGAACGAAGCTGCGTTCACTACACCCAGGTATAAAGGAAGCACTACCAAATTTGGAATTAAACTCCCTTCTAGACCTACAACATATATATCTAAATCACTATATCTGATCTACAATAAATCGATATATGGTTTGTATTACCAATTCAAGCATTGGATATAACCCGTATTAATTAATAACATAATGGTACTTAATCAAGATTTAATATTACTGTACAGGTAGAGAAGAAAGTGTCAGATGCTGTGTTTAACGAGATTATGGATATTGAAGAGCTGGTACAAGTCGCCAAAGACAAAACCATGTGTCCCTACTACACCTCCAGGTATTATAAACACAAAGAATTATACAGCTGTATTTAGGAGACACAAGTTATTTCTACCGTTCGATAAGTTTTTTTTACATTGAACAACTCTTTCGCTTCTATTCCCTGATTTTCAAGTCAGCTAAATTAACCCCTCAGATAAAACAACCCTTTCATTCCACACAGGGAAATGTCAAGGCGCCGACTATAGTACAAATACGGGATATTAATAGACTAACTACGTTTTTGAAGGAAAAATCAAAACATCTCCTTGGAAAACGCAATCATTATCTTTGATGAGGTAGCTATTTTTAGAAAGTCACACTTGAAAGTTGAATAATTCCCTCTAACCAGAGTCCCCCAAATACTCTTAATTCCCCCTAACAAGAGTCCCCCAAATATTCTGTACCCTATTCGCGGGGAATACAATTGACCCTCGAACTTTACCCCACAACTCCTCCACACAGGCCCATAATGTTGAGAAAGTGTGTGAGGAGTCATTTAGTTTTGAGATAACTTCCATGGATATAGCCAACTGTATTGAAAACTGCACGGTAATTAAATATCGCTTAAATATCATTGAGTATCTTGTATCATTGGGGATGATAAATTATTTATTTCACCACCTTCCTGCCTGGGTGGTATGCCACTATTTCACACTATCCAGGTAGCACTACAGAGGGTTACAGAAGATGTAAGTGGAGGAGGAGGGACAGAGGATACTGAGCTAACCAAGGCTGATGTTCTCACTATGAAGGGAATATTTCTGTCTCTAGAGAGGGAGTTTAACAAGTTATCTGTTACTGGACAGGGAGCTGTCATTGATAAGGTATTATAGTTGGTTCATGAGGTACATCGAAAATTTACTTTAACCCTCCTTACACCCTATAATATATCATGTATTAAACAGAGATTAGTCGAAGTAGAAGGGTCAAGGGAGATACAAGATTACTCCTCCATTCATACTTCTAGAGTACGTTTAAGAACCTTGTCCACTCCATTCACCTCCACCAAACACCCTCTTCTAGAGTACGTTCAAGAACCTGCTCCACTCCATCAACGTGAATGACGAAACTAAGGGGGCTATATCTGAGGTGCTACAGAAGATGGAGGCGGTGTTGTCTGTTAACAGCAGTAACAAAGTCATGGGCACTACCTTCCAGGTGAATAGTAGGTACTAGAGGTATATCGGAGTCAAATACCGTTAGTTTTCTATATTGGGACTACACCTCCAGGTATTATAAACACAAAGAATTATACAGCTGTATTTAGGAGACACAAGTTATTTCTACCGTTCGATAAGTTTTTTTGTACCGAACATTGAACAACTCTTTCGCTTCTATTCCCTGATTTTCAAGTCAGCTAAAGTAACCCCTCAGATAAAACAACCCTTTCATTCCACACAGGGAGATGTCAAGAGCGGCTGATATCATGTTTATGCCCTATAATTATCTGATTGATGCAAAAACAAGGAAAAATCAAAACATCTCCTTGGAAAACGCAATCATTATCTTTGATGAGGTAGCTATTTTTAGAAAGTCACACTTGAAAGTTGAATAATTCCCTCTAACCAGAGTCCCCCAAATACTCTTAATTCCCCCTAACAAGAGTCCCCCAAATATTCTGTACCCTATTCGCGGGGAATACAATTGACCCTCGAACTTTACCCCACAACTCCTCCACACAGGCCCATAATGTTGAGAAAGTGTGTGAGGAGTCATTTAGTTTTGAGATAACTTCCATTGATATAGCCAACTGTATTGAAAACTGCACGGTAATTAAATATCGCTTAAATATCATTGAGTATCTTGTATAATTGGGGATGATAAATTATTTATTTCACCACCTTCCTGCCTGGGTGGTATGCCACTATTTCACACTATCCAGGTAGCACTACAGAGGGTTACAGAAGATGTAAGTGGAGGAGGAGGGACAGAGGATACTGAGCTAACCAAGGCTGATGTTCTCACTATGAAGGGAATATTTCTGTCTCTAGAGAGGGAGTTTAACAAGTTATCTGTTACTGGACAGGGAGCTGTCATTGATAAGGTATTATAGTTGGTTCATGAGGTACATCGAAAATTTACTTTAACCCTCCTTACACCCTATAATATATCATGTATATTTGTCTCTAATCAGCTTCATCTTCCCAGTTCCCTCTATGTTCTAATGACCTCCATTCATACTTCTAGAGTACGTTTAAGAACCTTGTCCACTCCATTCACCTCCACCAAACACCCTCTTCTAGAGTACGTTCAAGAACCTGCTCCACTCCATCAACGTGAATGACGAAACTAAGGGGGCTATATCTGAGGTGCTACAGAAGATGGAGGCGGTGTTGTCTGTTAACAGCAGTAACAAAGTCATGGGCACTACCTTCCAGGTGAATAGTAGGTACTAGAGGTATATCGGAGTCAAATACCGTTAGTTTTCTATATTGGGGGATCGGAGTTACTTCCCAGTTTAATCCCAGCTCTTCAGGTCCTGAACAACTTTATGCAGATCCTAGACATCACCCTGGGACAAACTAAAGACGCCAGTAGACAGTACGTTTGTCATGTGTCCAAAGAGAAAAGAGATAAGAAATCCTCGTTTGGTAGTAGAGAGGTTAAACCGCATCTTGAATCTGTTGCCCCGACCTTCTATACCAAGTTATCATATTGGTGCTTTAGCCCTGGTAAGTGTCATATCATGCCCATGTAGTTAGGGGTAATAATAAATAACACTGATAATGATCCATCAGTTGGTAGCCGGATGGCAGTTCTTGATATTTATATTATAATGTCTAAATACTGCAATTATATAGTGATCATGCGATCAATGTTTAAAATAAACATTATTTTTGTCGACGGTCGATAAGATAAATAATGTCTAGTTCATGTTTTAAATGTACGTGGTGTTTATAGATATTCTCATATTAGTCATATCAATAAACCTTTATAATTTATATATTCCCATGCTTTCACCATTATTATTACAAAAACACCAGTATTTAAAACCCAGTCCCCCCACGAACAGGTTTAGCAATGGAGGAATTCCAAAGACAGGGAGTCTACTCAATCATTCTAACCTCTGGAACTCTCTCCCCAATCTCTTCTTTCTCTAGCGAACTGAAGATCCCATTTCCAGTGACCCTCTCTAATCCTCATGTTATTGAACCCTCTCAGATCCTTGTTCAGGTATAGCTCCCTCTGCTTTTTACTTTTGCTTTGGTCACCAAGTATTGTAATCTTAAGGGTTAGAACATAACCAATGTGATGGTAGTAATGGCCGAGACCCGATTTGGGTGCCGAGATTGGCAACAAATTAAAGAAATCTAGTCAACTCAACCCCTCCTCAAAGATCCTTCTTCTAGGCTTTCTCTATAATCATCTAAATCTTCCCTTCTAGGTTCTATCTATGGGGGTTGGAGGGGTGGAACTGAACTCAACATACCAGAATAGATCCAGCCCTGTCTACCTGACTTCTCTGGGTAACACCATTATCAACGTTCTAAGACAGGTGCGTGTAGTTTATGATATCATGTATGAAGTTGTTGAAGTTGATCTGTTCATCACGATCTAACAGAGTTTGTAAAATTCTAGTGAGAATCTTGTTGGGATCTTGTTATGTACAAATGTGTCAAGTGTGAATCATGAACCGACCGAATCAGGAAATACTGGTCCGTTATTGGCTGATAACCAGTCACGTGACATAAATAACGAACTCTGATTGGTTGTTTTATTATTCCTGCTGTGAACCTATGATGCAATGTATGTTATCCCATGATCACCTGATACACAGGTTCCTAACGGTGTCCTAGTGTTCTTCCCCTCCTACTATGTTATGGATCTGACTGTAGAACATTGGAAGAGTAAGGGTATCTGGGACAGGATGGACAAGATAAAGAGCGTGTTTATGGAGCCTAAAAACAAAAAGGAAATGGTCGTGGTTATGGGCGATTTTGATGTCAAGGTAAGACTTGATAATTTTAGGGTTACAATTTTAGATAAGTTGCCAAATTCTATATGGCCTGGTTTCTGCTGCACATTTTTGGCAAGGGATGGGTTACTAAGTTTATGGTGCTATGATTTTATTGTATGATGATTGGTGTTATCTATCGCAGTATCTTTCTTTATTACATATATCCTTCCACAGGTTCGAACACCAGACACCGGCAAGACGGGAGCCATCCTCTTTGCAGTCTGCAGAGGTAAAGCAAGTGAGGGTATAGATTTTGCTGACATGCATGGTAGAGCAGTTATCATCACCGGTATGCCCTATCCCCCTGCTAAAGACCCCAAAGTGAGCGCTAAACGGAGTTATCTCGACCAACAGAGAAGGGAGCGACCTGAGTTGTTATCTGGGTTACTTACCATAGTTGTTGTTTCATGGTCCCGACAATTGGTCCGTCACCCAAGGGTTATCCGACATAGCAAGGATTTTGGAGCGGTACTCTTTTTGGAGAGAAGATTTGGGTACAAAGCTAATTTTAGTGAGCTTCCAAAATGGATGCAGAGCTCAGTTCAGGTTCATGATAATATTGGGAAGTTTATCAGGCCCTTGAACGAGTTCTTTAAACTCCACGCTCCCAAGACTGTCATTGAGCCTGATAATGAAGGTGTATTGTACCCTAGAATGAAGGAAGAGATGAAATCTGTATACCATAACCTGCCTCCTATCGCTCCTAAACAGACTGCTGCAGTTGCAGATACTTCTCTACTCGAGACCACACCACCTCCTAAAAAGTATAGTAGGGCAGGCTCCAAACGGAACAGTCTTCTTTCTTCTCTGAGTGCTAGCAATGAAAACTCCTTTGAGACCCCTGCTAATTTGAGTGTCGAGGGAAAGAAGGAGGAGGAATTTAAAACTCCTGAGGTCCTGAAACAACCTAGAAAGAGGATAAAACTTGTGACTGGTCAGGCTCTAGCCGTCCGACAGGAAGCAGCTACTGCCAGTGGGACGGATCGAGCTAGAGAAGCTTTAATAAGTTACTCTGCTCGACTTAAAATTAAACTTTCCACGGAGGAATATGTACAGTTTAGGAGGATAATGGCAGATTTCAAATCAGGTGGGTCTACAGATATTGTGGGGTTGGTAGAGGGTGCATGTGGGTTGTTCCTACCTGAGCACAAGGATCTACTGTTGGGGTTCAGAGTTTTTATTAAGTCACGTGATCACGCTCAGTTTGACAGGATCGTTACTGACCGACTAAAGAGATGATATTTGAGTTTTTAAACTAGATTTTAATTATTAAATTGTAAATGATTTAATTTATAGTTTTATACATCATCAAGTTGATTACTCTCGTTCGTTTAGCCCCCTTTTCTTCTCGTGACCCCTCCAATTCTTTCTGATACCGCCTATATTAATTAAATCTTCCAAGAGATATATATCTAACCCCCCATCCCTTTCAATAGCAACATGGGTGCAGCACTCAGTGGATACCTTGAATCCCCCGTTACGGACAAGGAAGTCCAAGATGGTCTCTCCAAGCTGGGCCTATCATACGGAGCCTCCAGCATGCAGGGATGGAGAGTCGGCAACGAGGTGAGTGTGTGATTAGGAGTGTGAGTGTGTGATTATGAGTGTTTCGCGGCAATGTACGTGAGTGTGTGCGAGTAATTTGTGGTACATGTGCTCTTTACATTTTGCCGCTCAAACTTGTGACGGAGGGCGCGGAGCTATGACTGTTGGTTACATCGCGCGGGGTTCTTAGAAAAGCGCGCGGGACCTCTTTCACACAGAATCTGATCTGATCTTCATTCTTCTTCGCAACCCCACTCCCCACCTGTGATGGCAAGCCCCCGGGGGTCTGGCTGCCTGGCCCCACTTTACCCACAAGACTAAACCTTACCCCTTCCCCAGGATGCTGTTAGTTGTGTTCCTGAGCTCACCTCAGACTCAGCGCTATTTGCCGTATTTGATGGGCATGGCGGTCCGGAGGTGGCCCAGTTTGTTGCCAAATACCTGCCCGATCTGATCAAGGAAGAGGAGAATTTTGAGAAGGACAACGGTGCAGCACTTCTTAACTCCTTCCTCAAGATGGATAAGATGATCTTAGCAGAGGAGCATGCAGAGGAACTTCAGGAACTAGCTGGTATGTTGTGGAGTCTCTCTCTCCCTCTCTCTCTCTCTCTCTCTCTCCCCTCTCTCTCTCTCACTCACTCTATCTCTCTCTTCCTCTCTATCTCTCCCTCTCTCTCTTTCTCTCTCTCTCTCTCTCTCTCTCTCTCTGGTCGTGGTTATGGGCGATTTTGATGTCAAGGTAAGACTTGATAATTTTAGGGTTACAATTTTAGATAAGTTGCCAAATTCTATATGGCCTGGTTTCTGCTGCACATTTTTGGCAAGGGATGGGTTACTAAGTTTATGGTGCTATGATTTTATTGTATGATGATTGGTGTTATCTATCGCAGTATCTTTCTTTATTACATATATCCTTCCACAGGTTCGAACACCAGACACCGGCAAGACGGGAGCCATCCTCTTTGCAGTCTGCAGAGGTAAAGCAAGTGAGGGTATAGATTTTGCTGACATGCATGGTAGAGCAGTTATCATCACCGGTATGCCCTATCCCCCTGCTAAAGACCCCAAAGTGAGCGCTAAACGGAGTTATCTCGACCAACAGAGAAGGGAGCGACCTGAGTTGTTATCTGGGAATGAATGGTATCAACAACAAAGTACCAGGGCTGTTAACCAGGCAGTGGGTCGGGTTATCCGTCATAGTAAAGATTTTGGAGCTGTACTCTTTTTGGAGAGAAGGTTCGGGTACAAAGCTAACTTTAGTGAGCTTCCAAAATGGATGCAGAGCTCAGTTCAGGTTCATGATAATATTGGGAAGTTTATCAGGCCCCTGAACGAGTTCTTTAAACTCCACGCTCCCAAGACTGTCATTGAGCCTGATAATGAAGGTGTATTGTACCCTAGAATGAAGGAAGAGATGAAATCTGTATACCATAACCTGCCTCCTATCGCTCCTAAACAGACTGCTGCAGTTGCAGATACTTCTCTACTCGAGACCACACCACCTCCTAAAAAGTACAGTAGGGCAGGGTCCAAACGTACCAGTCTTCTGTCGTCCCTGACCGCTAGCAATGAAAACTCTTTTGAAACCCCTGCTAATTTGAGTGTCGAGGGAAGGAAGGAAGAAGAGTTTAAAACTCCTGAGGTCCTGAAACAACCTAGAAAGAGGATAAAACTTGTGACTGGTCAGGCTCTAGCTGTCCGACAGGAAGCAGCTGCAGCAGCCAGTGGGACGGATCGAGCTAGAGAAGCTTTAATAAGTTACTCTGCTCGACTTAAAATTGAACTTTCCACGGAAGAATATGTGCAATTTAGGAGAATAATGGCGGATTTCAAATCAGGTGGGTCTACAGATATTGTGGGGTTGGTAGAGGGTGCGTGTGGGCTGTTTCTACCTGAGCACAAGGATCTATTGTTGGGGTTCAGAGTTTTCATTAAATCACGTGACCATGCTCAGTTTGACAGGATTGTTACTGACCGACTGAAGAGATGATGTTTGAATGTGTTTTTAAACTAGGTTTTAATTATTAAATTGTAAATGATTTAATTTATAGTTTTATACATCATCAAGTTGCTTACTTTTATATCACCCGTATATTTAGCCCCCTTCTCTTCTAATTCTCGTGACCCCTCAAATTCTTTCTGCCATTCATCCCCATACATAATACTACCTCTATTAATCTCCCCAAGCTATCTATCTAACCCCCCATCCCTTTCAATATAGCAACATGGGTGCAGCTCTTAGTGGATACCTTGAATCCCCCGTTACGGACAAGGAAGTCCAAGATGGCCTCTCCAAGCTGGGCCTATCATACGGAGCCTCCAGCATGCAGGGATGGAGAGTTGGCAACGAGGTGGGTGTGTGATTGTGGGTGTGAGTGTATGATTATGAATGTTTCGCGGCAATGTACGTGAGTGTGTTCGAGTAATTTGTGGTACATGTGCTCTTTACATTTTGCCGCTCAAACTTATGACGGAGGGCGCGGAGCTATGACTGTTGAACACATCGCGCGAAGATCTTAGAAAAGCGCGCGCGACCTCTTTCATGCAGAATCTGATCTGAACTTGTAATCTTCATTCTTCTTCGCAACTCCATGCCACTCCTTGTTTTGTTCAAACTCAAGCAGGGTCGAACACGGCAAGCCACTCCCTACCTGCGATGGCAAGCCCTTGGGGGTCTGGCTGCCCCACTTGTAATTTTCACAAAACTAAACCTGACCACATTTCCCCAGGATGCTGTTAGTTGTGTTCCTGAGCTCACCTCAGACTCAGCGCTATTTGCCGTGTTTGACGGTCATGGCGGCCCTGAGGTGGCCCAGTTTGTTGCTAAATACCTGCCCGATCTGATCAAAGAGGAGGAAAACTTTGAGAAGGATAGCGGTGCAGCACTTCTTAACTCCTTCCTTAAGATGGATAAGATGATCTTAGCAGAGGAACATGCAGAGGAACTTCAGGAACTAGCTGGTATATTTTGGAGTCTCTCTCTCTCTCTCTCTCTCTCTCTCTCTCTCTCTCTCTCTCTCTCTCTCTCTCTCTCTCTCTCTCTCTCTCTCCCAGGTACAAAAGATGACGACGAGGAGGATACTACGGAAGACAAGTTGAAGGAATGTGTAGAGTTGAATGCTGAGGCTGATATGCCTATTGAGGAGATTCTTGAGAAATACCAAAAAGGTTTTTTGAGCAGATATTATGCTTTAGTTAGGGAGAATATATTGATATTTTGTAGTAGGGTTGGGATAGTTCTATAGACCCGGGGATTTGTCTACTGAGTAGAAAATGCTTGTTATCCTAAATTAGATCATCCTTGATCCTTCTGAAGATCGCTCTCCTGCTATCATCATTTTTTCACAATATCATCATTTTCTCCCTCACAGAGAAAAGTGATGCTGAGCAGGAGGAAGAGGAGAAGAAGGAGCCCGTATTTGAGGGCAAAGGAAAGGGAAAGAAGAAAGGAAAGGAGGGAGAGGAAGGAGAAGAAGAGGCAGCAGCTAACGGTGCATCTGAAAATGGGGTAGGTTGTTATCAAGTCGTCCACTAGCAGCCATGAGCCATAGCTATTGGCTCCACGAGTTTCTAACTACAATCACTAACTTCCACAGGAGGAAAGTGCCCCAGGAGCATCAGCAGTCAATAAGAACAAAGCAGCAGGGATACTCGGCCTACTAAACGGGGGTCTAGGTGGTGATATAAGGGAGATGTTTGCTAAGGGACTAGCTGCCAAGTTGGCTGAAGCAGGAGACGAGGATGATAGCGATGAAGATGCTGATGAGGATTACGAAGAGGGAGGAAGTGGGGAGGAGGAGGAGGGAGAGAGTGAGGAAGAGAGCGAGTCGGTAAGGAACAGAATATATGTTGTCTACTATCACTGGCATGCTAAAAAATTACAAATTGAAACCTAAATTTGATCCAAATAATATAACCTCTATGATAAATGAAATAATTAGATACAGCTTGGAGCTCCAAGTTATACTGCGATTAACCTCTATGTCCACCTCAATATAGGGAGAAGAAGATGATGAAGACGAGGAAGAGGAAGAAGTTGATGTGGATGAGAGGGAGGGGTATGGTAGTGGTTGTACTGCCTGTGTTGCACTAATCCGGGATTCTGTTATTACTGTCGCTAACGTTGGTAAGTGTTACACACTATAATACAGGTAATGTCTCTTGAAAATTGTTCAATTTCGACCTAGTTGAGAGGGTGGTTTTATTATCATGTGTATTATCTCATTGATAACTGGTGATGAACCTTGTTTTGACCAATGGTCCTTGTTATTAGATGTGATATCTCTAATATTCCCCCACCTTCAGGTGATTCCAGGGCAGTTATTTGCACTGCAGGAGGAGTAGCCAAGGAACTATCTCAAGATCACAAACCTGAAGATGAGTTGGAGAAGGCCCGAGTAGAAAAGGCAGGAGGTGGGTGCATTTCTAAACCTAGATAGTCTTTATCGGTTGCACGTCTTAGCGTGCCCGCAATGTAGGGGGAACTGCGTTACCAACCGCACAACCAACGGCAGTTTACCGAACTAATCCCTATTACCCAATAAAACTTTGTATTGTTCATACTATTAACAAACAGCACAAATAAAACTATATAAACCACTAACTAGTATCTCTCTGAGTAAAATTCCAGCTTCATTTTCATCCCAGGTAAGATAACAAAGGACGGTAGGATTAACGGAGGTTTGAACCTTGCAAGGGCACTTGGTGATCACCAGTACAAACAGAACGAGGAACTGAAACCAGAGGAACAGCTCATTAGTCCCCTACCGGACCTGCAGACTCACACAATAGCACCGTGAGTAGTGGTTATACCTTCTCAGTGAGTGAATAGCCCCGAGGGAACCTTTCTTGTGATGCGCTAGCCGCTACTACAGTTACCTACTAAATAATACCCCTTTCATCTAAACTACACCCCCTGCACTAACACACCTCTCTATTTCCCCACAGAGATGATGAGTTCCTCCTGGTTGCGTGTGACGGGATCTGGAACGTGATGTCGTCAGAGGAGAGTGTTGCCTTTGTCAGGGAGAGAATTGAAGCGGCGAAGAAGGAGGGAACATGCAGCAAGACATGGATATCCGATATTGGTAGCGAGGTAACAGTGTTAAATGTTTTCCGTGCTGTGAATAAGGAATGCAGTGAGTGGGTTTCATGCTGTAAAAAAGGGTATAAAGAGAGGCAGATAGCAACCTTATTAGGCCAGTCATGTGATGTCGATTTGTTGCTGAAAAAGGAACTAATTGATCTAAAAGCGATTCCACTTCCAGGGCACTCCAATGGGTCTCTACAACCACCAAAAAAATTTACCGCGGGTACCGCGATGGAGAAATCGGTCATTTCCGGGTTTATTTAGCCCCTGTATAAATATAGCCTAGGTCGAAAGCGATATACGGTAAAAACCGTCTTTGGAAAGGAGTAGAGGAAAAACCAAGGGCACTAGAGTGATCAGCGTCCTCGAATTAGTGGGGGTAGGT